>CM051497.1:2860647-2931967 GCA_028031935.1 Paedocypris micromegethes
TTTTTTTTTTTTAGCATTTTTGGGAAAAAACCCAAACTGCCATGACACTTTATGAGATATTTTGGAAATATTTGGGTATATCTGTGTCAAATTCAACAATATAATTAAAGTACCAAAGAACCTTATCATTGTTGTTCAAGTCTCTCAAAGCTATAATTGTCCCTGATTCAATAACAGTCATGAAAGAAGGGCTGGAAGAATGTTCAGGCTTGGGAGGAGGTGGAGGATGATGATGATGATAATAATGAGGAAGACGAACGCTTTCTCAACAGTTTGTTGATGCTGCTGCCATTTGTGAAGGCCTGAGCCAGACCCATCAGCATTTGCCATCAACTAGACTAATGTTCTTTTATGGATTATATCAATTCAGACAGGCAGAAACAGACGAACAAACCGAAAAACAGAGAAACGGAAAGATAGTAATATAAACAGATTGAACAGGCAGGGACAGACACAGAGAAACAAACAGACAGACATATACAGACATTACCTGCAGAATTACTTTTTTATTTTATTTCATAATGTTTGTACTGTAGTAAGTATTTCATGGTCTGATCAGGATTACAGTAAAAACATGATATAAAGGATAAACGAGCAGTAAGACAGGATGTTGATGCAGAGTTCATTACAGGCCATTAATCTGCATTTCTGTTATTACAAGTTTTGTCTAGTAACTTAGAAATATTTATAAGTGAACATTTGTCTCAGATAGCAGCCCCGCATGTTTCTCTAGGATTTTAAATTTTACAATATATTTATTTTAGAGGCTTTTACTTCCTATAAACGCAAAGAAAATGAATGATGATGAAAAATCCCCCCCAAGAGTGTAATTTGGCAAAACATTATCACGTTTTTTGGCAAATAAAAAAAAACACGAGCAGAAGAACGATCCATTCGCCTTGTTTGGAAGAGCCGGGTGTCGTTTTATCTCCGGCAGAGACGGGCGGACATGTTTAATGGAGTTGACTAGCATGAAGTCATCTGCAAGAGACTCATTACTCACACGAGAGGCGCATGGAGCGACTCCATCCCGTCACTTCCAATCCACCGGTGAAATAATGATGAAAAACAGTCGTAATGTAATCAGGGGCGATTGACCTGGGATGTAGCATTAGTCGCATGTGACTTTATCTCTGGAATCTCGTGTCTGTATGGTGAGCGTGAGCTTTTATCTGTGCGCTGATGCTTAAAGACAGCCTTTGAAAAGCGCAGAAGGAGCAAAGGTTAATGAGGCCGCTGTCCTGCGGTGTGTTCCGGAATGGCTGCGGGGTTTGGGATCTCCATGTGTTGTCTGTCTCTAGTTCTAATTGGACAAATGCCACTTCTCCACCTTAGAGTGTTGTCATAAATGTGCGATTTATTTAAAGTACTTTTTTAAAAAAAAGTATGGAAATATTTCTGATTGAAGTTGAATCAACCTTCTGAAAAAGAAGCTTAAAATGTTCTGCCATCTCAATGTCAGGAGAACTTTGTGACTCTTGTTAAACATGAACATTTCAGACAACAACGTAGACTACTTCAGTAGATAAACTATGTGAGTACAATGCACTTAGTGAAATGAGTTGGTTCAACTTTGTTCTGTCCGTCTATTGTAGACCATTTGGTTCTTCTCACTGAAGAACATTTGCAGGCCACGGTGAGAAATATAGCGCTCTTGCTTTAACCGCAAACTGAAGAAGCAGTCTCCAGAGAGCAAGCAGATGCTGGCGAGTTGACTTAAGTGATGATTGGTAGAAAACCCAACGCTGGATATTCCGGCTCGTGTTGTGTTTTGACGACCCGTTGGCTTTACCTGACGTCTCGGCTGGTTTTGCTCCTCCAGGGACCACAGATCCGATCTCACTGGACAACTGTTGTAAAGATGGCAAAGAGAGAGGCCAGGAATCTCAAGACTGCTCCGGTCTGCCACTCATCTCGGAGTCCACGACCTGCAGGTTACCGCCACCATCTCGCCCATAACACATCAGCTCTATGGAAACAATTTGCACAGTACAATGTGAATGTTAGGTCCTCTAGAATGTGTAGGGGATATATTCAAAAAGAATGAGACTAATATTGATTTGTATTTTGTAGCAAAAACAATGAATATTTTGTGTAAATGTATATTTACTGTGTTTTTTGGATTATAGGGCATCCTACTTTTTTTTTCCCCCAAATGAATTGTGCCTTATAACCCAGAACATTAAATGTGCCTTTTGTGCGGGGGAAAAAGCCTTGGAAATGTATCATTGGTGCACCAAAAAATACAGGATGTGTATTTTCAATAATTTATAGTACATAATCAAATTCAAAGTGTAACATAATGAAAGAGCCAAACAGGTTCAAATCCTACTACTTCAAATGGTGGTTACGACTGAAATGTGTTAGTCTTGGATCTTCAAGTGGTCCACAATTTCAGAAATCAGGAACACGTTTGGGATTTTGATGTTGTGGGACTGAAGAAACAAGAGCCTGGACAATGAGATCCAGAAAATTCCTTTGAGGTGAAACTCCAGTCAGACAGAAGAGCGAGAGATAAATACCAGAAAAAATCTGCTGGTTGGAAAACAACCTAGGGAAGCAGAACATGCAGCAGAGCCTGAAAAGGCTCTTGGGACGTTGGCGGCCACCGCAGAAGGGTGCTGGGAGCGTTCCTGCAAAGATGAATGAGCTGATTGTGAGAGAGGGATGGAGCCAGAGAGACAGACACTGATCGTCTTACCATACGCTCCAGACTGGCTTCACCTGGACCGAACCCAAAAGAGTGGCATCTTTTAATCAAGAGAGCGTTCCGCAAGCGTTCGTTTTTTTGTCCCGTTGTGGTTTGTTTTTTTATGTGGTCAAATGAAGAACGAGCAAAGCTGAACAAGGAGTGAAACTTAGCCAGAGCTGCGTAGGTTTTTCTGAAATTTGAACCAAAAACATAATTTTAATTAATTATACGTATATGATTAAAATTCCACATGTTGACCCAGGGCATAAGGATGCTAGAGGGAGGTAGTGTCAAGGTCCAGCCATCTTTGGGCCTGAGGGCGGACCACAACCCCTGAATCACATTGATTGGCCAGCCAATCACAAAGTGGGACACAGACACACACACACACACACACACACACATTCACACTCTCACTCACGCCTATGAAGGCTTTTCCAGTCCCTCTTTCCTTTGGCAGGAAACAATGGGGATGGCCTCTCCTTCCCTCAAAAAATGATCACCGTCTCCAGGCTGAAATTCAAGTAAAGGATTCTGTATTGGAGTTGTGGAAAGCATCTGATCATCACTTTCAGTTCCGTTCAGTTCAGAGTAGCATCTTCAAAATCTTCAAGTCTAGAAACTGAGAGGTGATCTTCAACTGTGAAAGAACCTTCCCATTCACCTCTCCACATGTCTCAAGGTTATTGATGTTGTGGTGGAAGGTGTTGATTGGCGTGTGTGTGCTGTAGGATTGCGCAGGAACAGTGCTGTACCGCGGTTCTTGAAGACAACACCTGCACCGGCGGCATAAACATGGCCAAGGACCAGGGAAGCTGCGACTCCTTTTTGTCCAGCGTCACTTGCGAAACAAAGACGGCCAAGGTGCGTTTCTGTGACCACGCGCTCCACACTGCGTCAAACACCGCTCTGTTTTATTATACATTTATTATACTGCAGTATCAGATTGGATTCAGCAACAAACATGCGAAAAATAATGTAATATAATGTTTTTGATTAATTCATGTCCACATTTTTTGTACAGCATTTCGTTTTTTTTTCCGATACACTTTATGTAAACATTTAAAAAAAAAAACATGACCAGTATGACCATTTAGACATTTTACAATCACGTAATAGAATTGTTAATAAAAGTAAATGACACGTAGTTATTACCTTTGTAGCGTGTTGAAACCGAGACTCTTTCATGTGTGGGGCTTTTCTGCGGGATGTCATCAATCTGCTCTCGAGTGCAGGAAGCTGTTTGCGTTGAGCAGGCGAAGACTTGTTCAGGTTCTGTTCTGTCTGTCATGGATCCAAACCGCAGATGAAGGATCGGGTGTTGAGCGTCTCCCAGAACACGCTTAAAAGCCTCCAACGGGTTTCTTCTCGCATTCATCACCAGAACAGTTTTCCCCCTTCAGTTCAGCGAAACCTTTTTTCTTTACTGTCTTTCAGATTCACATTAATCGTGGTATTTTAGAATTCAAAGAAACAATTTTACAATAAACAGTGATTTTCTTAGAATGTTTGATGTTCAAGTTTGGTATTCTCAGGATTTAGTTTACTTCTTGCATTTGATGATCTGAGATCCTCAAATTTACAGTTTTAACGTGAATCATGAATTCTTAGTTTGGCGAGGAGCAGCTTTACAAAGTTCCCGGGCTGTTCACAAGTCGCGCTTCAACATTTCAGTCACTGTGATAATGGTTAATAATGGCGTAAATGTGTTTTGTGAGTGGACCGTACATAACACACACGGTTCTGATGCAGATGTGCTGCGAGTGCTGTTTACTGGGACGAGCGGCTCAAGAGCGAGGCCTGTCATGTGACCTCAGTCTGCCTGTAGGATACCAGTGTGGCCTGGTGTCTCGCGCCTGCTGTGTGGACCGCTCACCGGACGGTACGACGTTCATCGCTTGTCCATCATTCATTAATATATCGATCCTGCTCTCATCCATCGGTCCATTCCACAACCCTACCAATTCTTCCTTTTCTTCTCTCTTACTCCTTATACATGCACCCACGACTTTCCCTCTATCTCTCAGTCACATCTACAATGGTACCTCGACTTACGAATGGCTCCACTAGCGGAAGCTTTGGTTACGAAGCGCGTCCTTGAGAAAATATCGTCTCTCGTTAGGAAATTGTTTCACGATAGGACTGGACAAATCTTCTAGCAACGAGATCATGCAAGTCTTTTTCTTACCGCTAGTCTGCAGGGATATGAGTTTTGTGTGAAAATAGTTGTTTCATCTTAAATTGAAATTGAATTGAAATTGAAATTGAAATTGAAAAAGCCTTTAATAGTCCCACAGCGGGGAAATTTCACGTGACAACAGCAGCAACAAATCCAAACAAACAAACAAACATGACCATAACGCCCTGCACACATCATAATATCATAATAAACAAACAAACAAGCAAACCATAAATGAATAAGTAGCACTGCCCGTCATAGACACAGTTCCAGTCGCCATTTAAATTGCAGAGTCTAATCGCAGCAGGTAGGAAAGATCTGCCATACCTCTCCAAGTCCAAGAGAGATGATAGTTTATCCAGGGCCCTTCTCTTACCCACCTCCTGCACTTGTCCAGAGTGCATCCCAGGACAGAGCTGGACTTTTGGATGATCCTGTCCAGTCTCTTCCTGTCTTTGCTTGAGATGCTGCTGCTTAAAGCATCTCTACTTACAAAATTTTGACCTTATGAAACTGCTCCCGGCACTAATTAATTTTGTAAGTAGAGGTACCACTATAATTCTGTCAATTAATTCATTCATACATCATTCTTTATTCCTCCATCCATTCATTGTACACTCCTTTTATCTTACTATCTTATCTTAATATCTGCCATACAAAAACCTCCAAACTCACTGACAATAATCTTGTCCTTGTATGACGATACGTGCTAATTGTTGCTCAGCTAAGAACACGCAGGATGAGATGCTCAGTCCAGAGGATCCGTGCAAAGGTAATCACACACTCTTTCTCTGGTGTTCACTGGTACGTATCTAAGATGCTCACACTGCTGGTGTGACTGGTCTGAAGCGGCAGGTTGTGAGCAGCGTTGCCTCAACGGGACCTGCACTTGTTTCGATGGCTACAAGTTCAAGGTGGATGGAAAAACCTGTGAAGGTCATTACAACCCTTCAATACAGATCATTCATCGTTCAGTGGTGTTTGTGGTTCGAGCTGCTCATCTCTCTCTTCTAGACATCAACGAGTGTCTGCTGGGTTCTCATCACTGCCTCGGCGGCGAGCGCTGCATCAACACGCTGGGTTCTTACCGCTGTCAGAGAGAAGTCAGCTGTGGAACCGGCTACGAGCTCACCGACAACAACAAGTGTCAAGGTCGGACATCACACATCCATCCATCCAGTTTCTGAACTGCTTACACAGTTCCGGGTCACGGTAGGGTGGAACCAATCACAGTGTCTTGAAGGCGGGACACCCTCCATATTGGCTCTCACGCCTTTGGTCCTACTGAGCAGAAATTTGGCTCTGGCTTTGGTAGTAGATCTTGATTTTGTTTTTTTAGGATCTCAGTCCAAATATCTGATGAATTGCCGTGTTTTCCGTCCAGTCATCCATGTGTTCATCTCTCCGATTTAGACATTGATGAGTGTGAAACCGGCACTCACAACTGTGGAGCGGAACTAGAGTGTCAGAACACTGCCGGATCCTTCCGCTGCCGACCCAGAATGCAGTGCGGGGTGGGATTCGTGCAGGACGCCCTCGGGGGCTGCATCGGTGAGATTGCTGGTCCTCCCAAGCGCATGTAAACCAGATCCTCCGTGTGTGTGGCTTCTTGACAGACATAAACGAGTGTGTGAGTGTGACGGGAGCGTGTCAGCCGGGACAGATGTGCTTCAACACCGTCGGCTCCTACATTTGCCAGAGGAACTCCGTAAACTGCGGCCGGGGGTATCACCTGAACACGGAGGGCACACGCTGCGTAGGTACTGAGAACTAATCGCTTTTAAACCTCTGGACTCTGGAGCTCACGTCTGTCCAGCCATTTTGATTCCTCCTTGTGCTTGTTTCCCAGACATCGATGAGTGTGCGGGGCCCAATAACTCCTGTGACGGGCATGGGTGCATCAACACCATGGGCTCGTACCGCTGCGAGTGCCGCTCTGGGTTTGTGTTCAACAGCATCAGCAGATCCTGTGAAGGTGAGCGCTTCAATCGTTCAGAAGATGAATCGCCACACAGATTAACTCAAGTTCTCCGCTTCCTTCTGAACGTCAGACATCAACGAATGCAGGAACTACCCAGGCCGACTGTGTGCGCACAAGTGCGAGAACATTCTGGGCTCCTACACGTGCAGCTGCACCAGCGGCTTCAAGCTGGCCAGTGATAAAAAAAACTGTGAAGGTGTAGAAACATCTCCTATCTACCTTGGTCACTCACACGTCATTGTTTTCATCCATGAACGCTACTGGATGTCATTGCACAAATCTGTCTCTCCATCCATCCATTCGACCAATACATCTTCCTAATCATCCTCAGAGGTGTAAAGAGTACCTGAAAACCATACTTGAGTAAAATTACAGATACCTTTTTATGAAAATTGCTCCATTACAAGTCAACTAATTCCAAGAAGACTTAAGTTGTAAAGAATCCCATTTTGAAAGTGCTCGTACTGAATTTGGGCTCAAAAACCACAAAAAAAATGTGAAAAACAACGAAACTATTTATTTATGGGATTTTAATATAGGTTTAATTTCCTAATGTAGAATGAAATTGAACACATCCATGTTTCAAAATGGCAGAACAATATAGGTAAAAAAAAAAACAATAAAATGTCAGTCTCAGTCAAATTCAAATGTGCAAAAAAACCCTACACGTTCACATGATTTAGCTCATAAAAAGGCATTCCAGTGCCTTCAGCTTCCTGCAGATGGCGATATCGCCTGTTCGCCCAAGAAAAAGATGCCGACTTGTCGAGCACATTCACAATGTACCAAACTGTCCACTACTCAAATGTAGTGGAGTAAAGAGTACAGACACGCAATCAAAAATGTAGTCAAGTAGAAAGTAAAAATTGCTTACATTTTGATACTAAAAGTACTAACTACCTGCTCATCCTTCACTCATTTATCAATACATCATACCAAAGCAACACCCAATAAACGTATCATATATTTCACAATTTGTTCATCCATCATCCTCCATCCAAACATTACACCAATAATTCTACCTACTTGTTTTTCATCTATCTAGCGTCATATACTCTTTCATTCACTCATTCATCTATCAGATGCATTTACAGCAAAAATGCATTTACTGCACTTATTTGCAGATCTTAACGAATGCGAAAGCAACCCGTGCAGTCAGGAGTGTGCGAATGTGTACGGATCGTATCAGTGTTACTGTCGCCGTGGCTACCAGCTGAGCGACGTGGACGGGATCACGTGTGAAGGTGAGCGTCGGCATTCTGCGCACAATCTCGACATGTGATCTGATACGTGTTCCTTCTGCTCAGACATCGATGAGTGCGCGCTGCCCACCGGCGGACACATCTGCTCTTATCGATGCCACAACACTCCGGGCAGCTTCCACTGCACGTGTCCGGCTCAAGGATACACACTCGCCCCCAACCAACGCAGCTGCCAGGGTCCGAAGATTTACACTTATTAGACAATGCACACAAAATCAAAAAAAAAAAAAGCAATGTATTTATTTAATCATAATTATTTTTATGCCATTAACCCATTGCAGGACTAATACATGTATTTTTGAATCTAAATATAAAATGAAAGTTTTGTTGAGTTTTTGTTAAATATTAATTTCATTTAAATATTAATTAAAATAAAGTTTCTTTATGGGTCAGACAGATAAATTAACATAAAAAATGTCACTTTTCATACATAAGCCATTTTTATTATTGTATATTATGAGAGAAATGTATAATTACATAATCTTCGGCTGATGTGTGTGTGTGTGTGTGTGTGTGTGAGCAGACGTGGACGAGTGTGTGACTGGAACACACGGCTGCGCGGAAGCCGAGAGCTGCTTCAACATTCAGGGAGGATTCAAGTGCCTGAACTTCGACTGTCCGGCCAATTACCGGCGCTCGGGAGAAACGTAAGTCACTCATTTCACAGAGGAAAACATTTGTGACGCTTAGAAACGCGGAACATCAGCGGTCAGTCCTAACGCTACGTGCATGAGGCGGCTGCAGATCAGCGCATGAAGATTTCCACTAGCACGCCCTTATCCAGATTTTGGGTTTGTCCTGGATCAAGGCCAAAGAAGGGGGACTCAAAGAAAAGTGAAAAATGTAAAAATGTTTTTCAATGATACCTAACAATTTGGCAAAATTGCGACATTTTTGTCCATCCATCCTTCTATCTGTTTGTCTATCTGTCCGTCAGTCTATATCCAGCCATCTTTATCTCTCTTTTCTGTCGTTCCACTTACTTCTCCACCTCTCTCTCTCTCTGCACGTCATCAGTCAGAGATATATAAACCAAACCCTCAGTTTATATCCTTCCATCTTTATCTCTCTTTTCTGTCGTTCTATTTACTTCTCCACCTCTCTCTCTGCACATTATCAGTCGGAGATATATAAACCAACCCTCAGTTTATATCCATCCATCTTTATCTCTCTTTTCTGTCGATCTACTTACTTCTCCACCTCTCTCTCTCTGCACATCATCAGTCGGAGATATATAAACCAACCCTCAGTTTATATGCATCCGTCTGTCACTAAAGCTAGCAATCCATCCATCACTCATTCCCTTTCTCTGGGTCCTGATCATCCCTCCTTTTTTAGCTGTCTGTTTGTTCTACTTGGCCATCCATCTCTCTTATGATATTCATCTGTCTCTCTGTCAATTTCACTTTCAGTCTGTCTGTCCATTTCACCATCAGTCTCTTTCTGTCTGTGCATCTCTCAAGCTCGTGGATCAAAAGGTTGAGAACTGTTGAAAGCGAAAAAGACAAGTCAAACTAAAGTGAAGCTTCTGTGTCTCTATGGAGAACCAAACCAGTCCGTGACGATGCTGTCCTCCATCACACCCCACTAATAACAGCACACACTCTTCCGCATGACACTGCACCGTTCTAACCCGCCGTCTCTCTTTTCTCTCCCTTTCCCACCACTCTCTCTCTCTCTCTCTCTCTCCATCTCCCATTTGCAGTCGCTGTGAGCGCTTGCCTTGTAATCAGACTAGCGAGTGTCTGGCCTTGCCTGTGAGAATTACCTACTACCACCTGACATTCCCCACCAAAATCCCCATCCCCACCAACATCTTCCGCATGGGCCCCTCCAACTCCGCGCTGGGGGACGACATCGAGGTGGCCATCGTCGACGGCAACCAAGGAGGCTACTTTGCGGTCAAACGCATGGACCACGGTGGCGTCTTGGTGGCCCAGAAACCCATCGCGGTTCCTCAGGACTTTGAGATTGCACTGGAGATGAAACTCAGGCGCTTCGGCCACACCAGCGTTTACCTGTTCAGAATACGGCTGTTTGTGACCCCCGACGATTTGAGCAACTCCATCCTGGAGTGATTGGATTAGTCTTAGACGTGTGCTGTTAGCACGGCCGTCTTGTCACAAATACATCCATAAGGTTTGAAATTTGTTAAATTACCTAAATAACAGAATAACAATTTTTTTTCCATTGCTAAAAAAAAATCGTTAAATCTGCCTTTTTTTTTTTAAATCAGCAATCAGACAACCAATCAGAATCCAGAGCAGCTGACCATTTTAGCTACTAATAACAAACAAAATTGGAAAAAAAACCAACTGGCATTTATATGACTGAAGACCCTAAGGATGAGGGTCTTAATGTGAGTCTTCTTTCTATGATTGAATGCTTGAACGTTCCTCATGATCTCTCGCAGAAAGATATTTTTGGGCATTATTGGTTTACGGTAGGAAAGGCGGTTCTGATGATGATATTACGCCAGCTAATAAACATTTACAGACCATCAGAGGTTCGTGAATTTTTTTTTTTCAATTTGAATCACTGGTTTAGAGTGATTGAATCTGCTCGGCCGCTTTATCAACTACCCACTTTGACTTGAACGTGCGCGTGCGGAGCAGAAGCGCTGTGATGACGCACTCTACCGCTAGAGGGAGACACAAGCTAAATGTGTCTAAATGTTCATGTTCTTTTTTGAAGGCTCATGACTTTCAGGCTCCAGTTATATCTTAGAAATAATTGTGCAATTTGGCCTTACAATGATCGACATTAACTTAAGGTAAGCATGCTAAAGTAATGTTTTTCATATTATATGCACAGATATGTATACACTCATCGTCGGAACTACTTTATATGCTTCAAATTTAACTTACAGAATTAATGTCTTTTAACATGAAAAATTGCATTTTTTTAAGAAGTATTCACTTCATTCAATATAAATATATGTCACAATTTTAATATTGGTTTATTTTATTAAGTGTCCAGCAGAATACTTTAAATGAAAATTACTTTTGTGTAGATGTATTATTATAGATAGTTTTGAATAGTTACATTATATTTCTTAATATTCTAGCAATTCATTAACAATTTATTGTGTACCCCCCCCCCCCANCCCCCCCCCCCCCAACAGTGTTACCAAAGTTAGTTTGCCTGTTCTTTCCTTGTATAATCTTAGTTTAGTTCCTTAACGGTTTTCATTCTTTGTTTTTAAGGTTAATTTATAGTTTATCCATTTTCCTTCTGCTTTCCCTGAGCTCGTCTTCTCTCGCACACACTCTTCGTGACAGTGAATTATGGGATTTCGGGCTGTAGACCATTAGCGGTGAGGCAACATGGCCGCCGCGCAGCCAAAACGATGGGCCGCCGTGTTTGTGTTGGTGCACTATCAAGTCAGCACTATAAATACTAATCAGCAGAGGAACACGGCCGTGCTCCGCTCACCTGAGCATCACGGGTGGACCAGCCCCCCGAAGACCCCGGTTCTCCACGGCTCCTCTCGCTCTAGTGGGATTTTATAAGCAGGCAGAACATTTTGTGGCTTTGGCTCAGATCTAAGCTAAACGTGGACCCACCCGCTAATTGCTAATTATATGTCCATGCCCTGCGGCGACAGGACGGGCCGCGAGGGGCTTCTCCCCTCCCGCAGCAGGAAAAACAAGGCATGTAACGCGATCTGAGTTTTGGGGTTTCGCTGCAGCTCCTGCGTGTGGAGACGGAGGCCGGAGCAGTCACAGCATGTCAAGCAGACCTTTCCCAAACTAAAGCTGCGTGGCAGGAATGCGACGAGCAATAATTGGATAAAAGTTCCTAAAAAAAAAAAAAAAAAAAACAAGTTCCACAGTCCAAATCCTGAAAACATTTCTGACAAACGCAGATTATGCTTCTGTTTTATCGTGGCTCTTTTGTGCTACATATAATCCCTTTTATTGTCTTATTTTTTATCAATTCTTCTTTTAACGCATTATAAAACATTTCTAATATTGCGATAATACAGCGAAATCCACAGACTTGTTCTATTCCTGAGGTCAATCATCAGGCTTGAAATTGACTTCAAGTGGCTTAGCAAAACAGTCCATGACACGTGCGTTATATCCAAAGTGATGCCACAGGGATTTGTGTCCGTTTTAGCAGAAAACAAATGAAGTGCTAGAAAAGAAACCCCATTATATACTTGTGTAGCATGTTTCAGTGGCGCTCTTTACTTTGTGTTACTTACACATAATATATCCTGTTTTTGAAGCGCAGTGAAAGCCCAACAGACCACACGCAGACAAGATCAACCTCGATTCGGATTAAAAAAAAAAAAAATGCAAAATTAGGGCCGAAAGCAACTAACAAAGAATACACCCTTGAAAATATCCCTGAACATTTTTAAAACATTTTCAAGTAAAAATGTGGTTTGAAACAAAGTTTTTTTTTTCTGCCTGTTATTCATTGCTCATCTGTCAGACACATTCCAGCCATTCTCATCCGAGCGTGACGAAATCGATGGAGAAGAGCGAATGATATTTCTATCGAAACTTGGCAATGTTCGAAAGAAAGTAAAATCCACCACATTGAGTTAAGATATGCAGCTCCATCTTCCACAAACTAACACACACACACACACACTGGGAATGCCATGAGAACCCACTATTCTGATGTTGGCGAGAACATTAGTAGTATATATAGGAGTGTGTGTCGTTACGATCACGGAGGGTTCGGACCAGAGCGTCTCCAGCCTGTGATTTTTGGCTTTTCCTTGTATTCCGCTTGGATTTTCACCCCCTAAAGACAGGATTGTTTGCGTCACGAGGCCGCCTTGCGTTTGTGCGAATAATATTGACGCAGTGAAGGTTTCAGCCGCCCGCTGGGCCTCGGTGGAGACCATCCGCTTGTTTCCGAGCTGGATTATTTGAGCCAGTCATCGCCCTCGATCACGGCCGCTTCGCCGGAGACGCCTCACAATGGCCTCCCTGTCCAGCACCAGGAGAAACCCAATCCCACGCCATTATCATACGGCGAGCGGCGCATCAGGGCCGTGATGTGTGTTGTCTTCTCTCCCAGCAGGCCGAGGGTGGACCGCGCCGACATCATCCGCTGCGTCAAGTCCTGCCAGCCCAACGACATCTCCTGCGTCCTGGATCCCGTCCTGTCCACCTCACACACCGCCATCTCTCTGCCCACCTTCAGAGAGTTCGGCAGGCCCGAGGGTACCACGCCCGCCGCCACGCCCGCATTTCCTGTTCCACTTTGTGTTGCAAAACAAAACGTATAAGACGGTCACATAACACACAGACACACACACACACACACACACACGTATAGATCCCACACAACGCACACGCAATTTTTGTTTTTTTGACGGGCTGTGCTCTTCTATCGCCCGACAGAAATCGTGTTCCTGAGATCGCCCACTCCCGCCTACCTCCCTCACATGGAGACCCCCGACATCATCTATGACATCATGGAGGGGAACGTGCAGAAGGCCTTCGACATTGTGAAGCGTCTGGAACACGGCATGATCGTGGGTGAGTGTCTTCTGACCTCCGCAGACACGCAACAGGATTCCTGAAAGAACAGACGAACAAGAGCTGAAGTACTGATAGCCACACACACACACGCACACACACACACACACACTGTGTGAGATAATGTTAAAGCCACAAATATCGATCCTCTGCGTTCCAAAAGTAATTCCTCAATTAACCAAACTAATTGCGGAATAAATCGCTTGCGTTTCATGTTGAAGATCTACATAAGAGATTCTAAAATCACATCTCATCGGTAAATCAACCAAGCAATTAAAACCGAACTAAAAAAAACGAGATTTTATTACAAAACGTGATTCATCGTAAAAATACATTTAGTTTCACTGATTTATTGCTTTTAATTTAAAAACGTTTTAATTAAAGTGCCATATTCAAAGAATAATAATGGTAATAAATTAGACAACGATTAAAATCAAATAATTATGTAGAAATGAGAGTTGAATTTAGACCAAATATTAAGATGAAAAAAGAACCGTTTTATAGTCACAACTATTAATAATATTTATTAATAACGGTATTTTTAGGCAAGCTCTCTTCCAAGTGATGTAATGATGCGGTGATTCTATATTTGTTGTGCGCTCCGAGATCAATGAGCGTCTGTGTGTGTTCCACCACGTGACATGCGGCTTCTGTCCTTCACACACACCGGGGGAATTTCACTGCCACGCGTCAGAAACACAGTGAAGCTTTTACAGACAACTCACTGATTGGTCAGTCTGTTCATACATATATGTATATGTGTGTGTGTGTGTGTGTGTTATGTGTGTCTTAAATCTCCAATTAAGTAGGTGAACCAATATATATAATACAGTAAAAGTATAATTTATGTTTAATATATATTTATAACATTGTTTTTTCTCAATGAAATTATCAGACATATGAACCTTGACCAATTTTACTGTACAATAATGAAAAACTTTCAAACTTTATTTTAAAAATGATGTTATTGATATTTTTGTTTGTAAGATAGTTACAACTTGGAGCTTCTGTCACCACAACAAATTCATCAGCACATAGATGTAAACATATGGTGTATCTAGCCACATCTATACATGTAACATATGTATGCACATTACACATAAAATGTAATTACAGAGTAGTGTGTGTACTATCAAAAATGTATCCTTGTCTGGTGATTTCATACATGTATATTTACGGTTTATATTTTTGCACACACACAAAGAAAAACAAAGATAAAGCGCACACAAAATCAAACCAAGTAGCTGTTTGTGAATTGTCGGTGTGGTCGGGTTCTGCTGACCGCAATGATTCACTGCTAATTGAGCCTGAGACACCAAACCGCAAGTGGCCATTCAGAGCGAGGGAAGGCCCTACAGCCACGCCCCCCGCCCTGGGGCTGGCACCAGGCTTATCAGCAAGTTCCTTCAGATGAACTCCACCAGCTAGCGTGTCATTTTCCACAGCTGCGGTGGAGACGTTCACTGCTGTAAAGCGCGGACAGTTTGGACGCTGCCGTTGGTTTCCTCACAATTCTGGGGCCAGAAAACCAAAAATTGCACCATTTACATAAAAACGTCGAATATCACACGCCATGAAGCGACCGAGGATGACGAATGGCTGTCTCAACAGCGTTTAGTGGCAAGTGTACGTGCATCTAATGTGTAATTAGCATGTTTATGCTCCCAAGAACACATCCTGTTGGTGCGTCATGTTGAGAAGACGTTTTATTTGCTCAAACCTGCGGCTGCCAAAGACACAACTCTTCTGAGCAGAGCATCAGTTACTGATGATGCAAACGCCCCGGTGTGATGCGCCATGAATGTGATTTGAAGAACTATGAGAAAAAAGTATTACATGAAAAGAACAAATGTAAACTGTCAGTTAGATTTTTTTAGAAGATCACACACATCCCAAAGTGTGTGTGTGGGAGAGAGGGAGAGGGGGGAGAGAGAGAGAGAGAGAGAGAGAGAGAGAGAGAGAGAGAGAGAGAGAGAGAGGGAGAGTGTGCAGGAGGTAGTTAGGAGACTAAATGCAGAAACACAGTGAATCAGTGTTTACAGATGCATTGAACTCAAAGGTTTTCCAAAAAAGTTCCCAGCGTTCCCAGTGAATAATGGAATTCTGAGGCTGACACGGGCTAAAGTGGCTGGTGAATCATCGCTGTTTTCCTGAACTCTGCTCGGTTCTGTTCTCCAGCTCAACGGCTCAGACAAAATTATCACAATGTTTTGTCTTACTGTGACTTACCAGACTGAAGCCGGGAGAAGGAATCATCCAGAAGGTTCTGTTGAGTGGCTGAGCCCCACGTCTGTGTCATTGTTGCTGGAGCAAGAAACGATTTCGCAGCTCAACTCTGGAAGATTCAAATCGTGGCTTTCAGGGTTCAATGAAAAATGTCTTTTCTAAATTAAATACTACAAATTTTGCTCACATGTAGCATTTAACTTCAGCATTGAGGTCGTTTACCTCACGTCACACAAATAAAATTAAAAGACTGAGGAACGTTAATAACAAATATGTTTTTTTACTGCTGCAGGTTTGAACACTTCACCATATTTAACATTTGTTCTAAATGTGTTATTTAAATTATTTTATGCAAAATTATTCTAGGGTCGCCACCCGTCACCTGGAATACGGAGTTATTGTAGATTTTTTTTTTAAAGCAGCTTCTAATACAACACTTCCCTCACTGCTTTCCCAGACTGCATTTCAATTGTAGATAGTTTATTTTTAATGTCTCAGTGAGCATACCTTACTGAAAACAAGTTGCGATCACAGTATGTAAAGTGATTCCGTCGCCCCGCCCCCTCGTCTCTGCAGTATGCGTCCCTTGTTTTTTGGTTTTAAAAGTGGCAACCCTAAAATTAACCGTCTAATGTAGCGAAAACAATGACGTCAACGTCAAATAGCTTTCCTGTTGAGAAGTTAAACTTTACACCACTTGTAATATTGATGTTGTCCAAATGGGTGAATATTGGCATTCATTTTAAAATATAATATTATTGATGTCACACAAACCTGTGGCAGTTTCAACGTGGAGGCTGTGGGTTTGAATCCACGTGAAAATGTGTGGCAACATGCCCCATCACAGCACACATTAAACGCATACACGGTGATTTTAAATCACGCATAAATACCCAACAGGACCGCCATTACACACGCCGTCAGTCACGCAATATTTACCCGCGGAAATAAACCACCCACAATTCCCCGCGCTCGATCTCACGCCGCACTTCCGCTATTGGTGCGCGAATCGCCAAAATGTATAAATTCCAATTACAATATGTGTTTATTAATTCATTTATAAATGTGCATGTAAACGAATATTCAGTACATGTATACGTATTTATAACGCTCTCTTTTTTCAGTGAGTCGACTGTCTTTTTTACCCATGCACATATATTTATCTTTATATCTGTGTGTGTGTGTGTGTGTGTGTGNNGTGTGTGCGTGTGTGCGTGCGTGCGTGCGTGCGTGCGTGCGTGCGTGCGTGTGTTTAGAAATATAATAAACACATAAATGTATTTTGTAGGTGTGGTGCGGCAGGTGAAGCCGCTGGTGGGTCCCGTGAACACCGTGCTGAAACTGGCCATGAACTACGTCACCAATGGAGTCGTGTCCCACCGGAACATCATCAACGTTCACATCTTTGTGTCTGAGTTTTGGTTTTAAAACACACTAGCAACACACGTGTCCATTTATTAACAGGATATTAAGCAAACATACACTTCTAAAGGCATGAAGACCCGAAACTACCTGAACTGAATGTATACCACCAGTTTAATTCAATAACACCGTTATTTACTCACAATCACAATGTCCAGAGCAGCTCGATGCTCCTCGGAAGATCTGAAGAAGGACACAGAACGTTACAGTCATAGGATTATTCAGAAAGCGACACCTGTTACACACGTGAGCGTGGCATGCTGGGAGTTTTTCGTGTTTCCCGAGGAGAGAACGCTGAGAAGAAAGATGGAGAAACCTGGAATCGAGACGGTTGAAGGCTCATGTAGACACTTCGCACTGCTCTATGTATTATATGTACCACAGACTACAGCGTCATTAAACAAGATGTTTTATAGATATCTACTGTTCGGTTTGTTCTTTTTCACGGCTGCCAAAAACGACTCAAATATACTACATATTTATTTATTCACGTGTGTGTGTGTGTGAGATCAGTCATAAATAATCATCAGTATCATGAATCTATAAAAACACACTAAGAATTATTCATAGGGTCTTTCTGCCCTTTAGCTAATTGTTCGTTTATACAGCAGTCCATTTTTAGCGTAACCTTAGCCATACGCCATAAGCCCAAAACATAAAAACGAGGTGCTCCGGTAAAAATGAGTAATTCAATTATTTCACAAGCTTATAAGTTGACCATAATTTGCTGGGGTTGATTCAAATCGTTGGTAAATCAAACTTTCCATGTAACTTGGCTCGTCCCACTCTTGAAATGAAAGGCCACTGGTTTTTCAAAGCTCTGGTCAATTTAAGCGCTAAACGCACGCCAGCGCCAGTCAATCATTCCCACAATCCTCTAGTTCGCCTCGCTCGTGCCATGCATTGATGACTCTCACCAAGCGCTGCTGGTGGAAACTCTGCCGGTGTTTGACCGGAGCGACGTCAGGCCTTCCTTTTCATCACGGCCGAGCAGTCCACCATCCCAGAAGAGGAAAAACGAGAATAAAGAGTGACAGGGTGAAGGCGAAGTTTGAAACCACCTTTCCTAACTATATTCTCCAATGGAGTATATTTGAAATTTGAACGGTCTAAAAACACTTGAACTTCACAACAGGTAACTGTAACTGGTCATTAACTATTACATAGGTTACATGAGACCGCTACAAATGCCCTGTGCTATAATTGGTCAACCTCCAATCTAGAGGGTGTGTAGATTGGCTCCAGCTTTTTGTGACCCAGAATTGGAAAAAGCGTTTGATAGATTTTGTTATTAAATGATTTTGATTTCTTTTCAGTGTTTCATTGAGTCGTCATGGAGGCAGACACTCACTGTGAGTTTAATTCACACAAGAAAAAACAAAGTTTTAGTTTTGAAAAATTTTTTAACAAATTATTAAAAAAAATGCATTTGGACTAGCGTGTAACTAAAAAAACTGAATAAAAGTTCAATGTGGCAAACTCAGTGAAGATGCCACAGCGAAACCAAAGCTAGATTTATAACCATAACCATAAGATTTATAGCAGCAGAACTGCTTGAGATTAATTCCACATTTGTGAAAACTCAAAGGCCATTGTGTTGAAGACAAGAGCCGGAGCGGCTGAGCCACAGTCGTCTGTAAATACACACGACATCAAAACCATTGCTGCGCCTTTGACGGATGTTTTTAATAGTAAGTTTGTTTATGACGAGCACATAATTATTCTGCTTTTGTGGCCATTTAAACCAGACTCTTCAGAAGAAAAGAAAAATACATTGTTTATGAAGAAAACCAATGACAAACTGGCTAAAAAAAAAAACAAAAGTCTTGGCTTCAGAGGATAAAGGAGAACTGTCTGTCTGTCTGAAATAACACGAAACATATTCACAAAGCGGCTTTGGTTTGTGCTAAATGGAGGCGAGTCTGACGGCGTAGCAACAGCCAAACCAGCGTCGTCCTCGGGTGAAGAAACGGCGATAGAATCTCTGGAGGAATGACTTTCTGACCGCCAGAGTTTATCGAGTTTCCACTTCGACGCGACGGGCACAGAGCACAACGAACACAAGTCTGCAGGGCTTTTGACCAAAAACAAAAATCACACTTTTTCTGTTTGTTTGAATGATGAACGAAAACAGACAAACATTTTTGAAACCATAAAATAACAAAGGAGGAAAGGAAGGAAAGGATGGAAAGAAGGAAGGAAGTTCAAGTTCAAGTTTATTAATGTAGCGCTTTTCTCATTAAAAGACCAACTTAAAGCCACTGAAAGGAAGGAAGGAACGAAGAAAGGAAGAAACAATTAGGATCAATTTGTTCTGTGAATTGTAATTGAACGGAACAATGAATAAGATTGAAAAGGTAGGAATATATTTTTGGATGGCAATTGTGGAAAAAAAAGAAAAGAATGACAAGATAGTGTCAAAAAAAAAAATAAAAAAAAAATATTTGAAAGGAAGGAAAACAAAGAAAACAGAAAGGAAGAACACTGGGTTTGTTCATGGGAAGAAAAGATTAGAAAAACAATGGAGAAATGATGGAGTGATTCAAACAGAGAGTTGCTCAGGATAGAGAATGTTGAAAAGACGCTTGAGAAAATGTACAAGTGTCTCGTCTACTGACGTGAGGTGAAGGACCGAGACCAACAAGAGAGTGAACGTTCAAGCAGGTGAGGTCCAGCAGCATCTGACCATGAGGCGTTCCTCCGGGCAGGAACCTCGAGGTGTAAACACTGGGCCGGATAATTGCAGGCCTGCATACATCATTTCATAAACTCAGCACAAAAATGGTGAAGTATTTAACACGGCTCCACAAAATTACATTTCCTAAACCTGAGGAAATATCTTTGCTTTTGGATCCAAAGACTGTGGGTGTCCAAATAACCTTGGACCAGTCCGGACCACACACACACACACACACACACACACACACACACACACACACACACACACACACACACACACACAAATCACCTTGCTCAACCAACGGTCTGGCAAACCGTGGAACGAAGGAGAGATTAGATCCACTTCCTGGTCACTTCCAGGTGGCGAGACCAACAGCAGCGGTGATTCGGGAACATAAGAAGATATTCAGAACTTTGCAGTTACGGATATTCACCAGATGCTTTCCCTGAGAATCTGCATTTCCGAATATTTTGCTTTAGCTCAACACAAATGTTTCTATGTTTCTATTGGGCTTGTGTGACCAATTGTGGTTGAGAGTTGCACTTGTGAAAAAGTTGCAGGTTCGAATCCCGAAACGCCCAACAGATTCAAAAGTAAATCAATGAGGAAAGGTTTTTCATCCCAACATAGACTTTCAACATAAACGCTTTCACGTTTATGGATCTACAACTTCAGGATTCCTTACCAAGAAAAACTACATTTGAGCAAAACTGAATTAGAGAAAGATTTACACAGTAAAGCCAGAATAGTAATATATAACCCTAACTGTTGACTTTCTAAGAGTCAACACAGGGATTGTTTGACCAGCCAGACCGTGTGTGTGTGTGTGTGTGTGTGTGTGTGTGTGTGTGTGTGTGTGTGTGTGGCGTTGAGTTATTGGCAGGGCTGCTGGAAGAGCCATGGTTGATTCTCAGAAAGCTCTACTTTTCCTTGACAAGTCTGCAGCAGGTTCCACAGTTTAGACAGCAAACTCTTAAGGATGCTCACTGGAGTCCGTGATTAGATTCTGAAGCCACAAAGTCCTCCATCTCCCCAAGCAATAAATCCAGAGACTTGCACACAAAATTCTAACAGGAAACCAGAACCAGAACAGCTATCTGGCTGACAAAGTGCTCTTGACCCGGTGTGTTCTCGAAAAGAGAAAGAGTTTCCTATGGCCTTCAATTCTCAGGTAGTGTCCTGTCATGCCTCCATGCGTTCAGAACAGCAGGACAAGTCCGTAGATTCCACAGCGAAGCCATAACTTGGCATATTCTCTGGGATATTTATGGGGTGTTAAGTACAGCGCTTGCTCGGGGGCAGAAGGCTCCACAAGACTCTCTGAATCTCTCAACAAAAGAGGGAGAACTGGGGACGTCTTCAGAGCCGTGTGGCTTTTTATTCCAAAGCTGCTGCCAGCACTATTTTAGATCTTTACGTCCTGTTAATGGCACTTTTAAATTAGCTGTGGTGGGGTTTTCGTTGCATTCATAGAGGTTCTTCTTTTCTCCTCGCCTGACCTCACCTCTACTCGATCGGGCCCAGGAGAACCACAAGCCAGGGTCACCTCGCTGCTCTCCCACCCTGCCAAACCCAGACCCATGAATTTGCTTTTGTTTCAGATCTGGCTTTGTGAAGAAGGAAACGGTTGTAAAAGCTAAAACAAAATAAGTCCGACGGATCCAAGGTGAGATGTGGATTCTATGGGTTGAAGGTCAAACTAGGCCAGAACATCTGGGGAATGTAAACATCAAGGTAAAACATACAGAGAACGGCTCTTCGTTTGGAAGGTGTATCATCATTTCTGAAGGTAGAAGGCTGAACTCTTCAGCATCGAAACCTCTTCTTCCGTTTCCGGCCATGTGAAGCTGAAGCCAATCTCAGCATTTCTGGGTCTGAAGGCAGGAGACACAATTCATCAGATGCCGACCTGTCGTTCAAAAGCCATAGCTTATCTACAGCTTTTTCAGAAGATGGTTCCCCTCACAGAGACCTCTTGGCTTTAACCGCAGACTGAAGAACAAGCTGGAAATGTCGGTCACGAGGATTGTTCCTGAAGCGGTGGTGGCCCATTATTGCAGGCCAAGGGATCTTCATAGTTTCCTCCATGGTAAGATTTATGACGGATAAAAGTGGTCCCTCGTTCTCTTCAATGACTGATGATTGCCATTAAAGTATTCACCCAAAGGAATTTCCATAAACTCTCAGATTCAAGACATCTGAGTCAAGACTTTCCCCAGCCATTGTCTGCAATGAAAGAGCAAGAAAGAAGCGATTCAACTAAACAACTCAAGACAAACAACCAGCCTAAACGACTCTGCTCTGCCATTTCAGACAAAGACCATGTCATTGTTTCTGGAATGTTCAGACCTTTTAAGTGCAATCTGGCTATAATTTGATGCACTAGATGTAATACGTTATGTTATGTTCTGCTTTGTGCTCGTAGGAATTATGGGTAATCTTTAACAGCCTTTGTCTCTGAAGTCCCAAAAAAGGCAAATGCTTCCCACATGGCATCTTTGTCATTTAGAAAAGCCTAGAAAGATTAAACCCATAAAAACACGACGCGTAGAATATTATTCCAAATGATATGAATAGGCTTCATGCGCTTTACAAAGACTAAACTGAAACGCCCTCGTGCTTGGAGTAAAGTCGTGCAACATTGTGACGTCTCACATGTTTAACAGCCAACCAATTCTTCCCATCATTCCTCAGGGTTTCCCAGCATTCCGCTTTACATCACCACCATAATAACAAGAAATGTAGTTTTAATGGTGGCATTGAAAAAAAAGTTGAAAAACCGCATTTAAAATTGTGTTTTTCAACGTGCACATGGCTAGTCACAAACGCTGAAAGCTGATAAAGCTGGAATTCCGGCTTTCAGTGGAATTCCACAACTCAAACCGCTGATCGCAGATTTGTCTGTTTATGTTTTCCCAGTCTCTTGCGCTGTTCCCGAAACTCTCTGGCTCTCCACAGGCCTCGCTGCTCCAAAAAACTGTGACTTATGGAAAACTGAGGCTGGTTTGCTTGTGATAGACAAGCTGATAGACTCTCAGGCGGAGTTTTCCAAAAGTTCCAGCGCATGTCAGTCTCGCTGAATGAGCCGAGCAGTGCTATGTGAGGAATTTGAGGAATATTTACAATGGGAAAGTTAATAATGAAGTAACGCATCCACCTCCGTGGTTCACTATGGGTTCACAAATATAATGTGGTTCACAAATATAATGTGATGACAGAACCACAACAGAAATCGCACACTGCATCTAATTGCAACACAAACACTTTCACTTCTTTTCCGTGTGTGTGTGTGTGTGTGTGTGTGTGTGTGTCACGTTTGTGTCAACAAACAGATGAACTGAATCCAATGCAGAGCGCCACAATGGAAGCTCAATGTGATTTATCAGGCATATTCTCCAAATGTGCAGCCCAAAAGCTGGTTCACTGCAAGTTAAAGCACATGTTGACGCCTTCAGAAAGGGTCTCCGTTTCACACAGCGCGTATGGGACGCGTCTCGGAAGATATTTGTGTCTTGCATGGTTTTCCATCCAAGTCAAACTCTGTTAGTGGTTCTTTCATGTCACTTCCAGAGCACAACAATATTTTCCCGATTAATTGATTTCGACCAGAGGTTCCGTAAAACATATTAATATCGAGAAACGTCTACTTTATTGAAACCACAAGGGATGTTGGTTTCGTCCAACACACACAACCTTCCCAGAAAGGTCACGCTAGGCGACCGGCCTGTTTTCTGCTCCGGTGGCCAGGCAAAGCTGCAGTGACCATCGGAATGTTCTGGTTTTAGCTGTGCGCTCCAGTGTTAGCCTTGTTGATAGCCTCTTCCCAAACACATTGCCACTGCCATCTTGCCCAACGTCAGCAGAGACTTCAAAGCCCTTTGTCCAAGACGGCCAAATCATTCTGATAAAGGCTTTGACTGGATTCTATTTCTACTGTGAAGGCCATTAAAGTAGAAATAGGTCCGGAATTAAAATAACAGGTCAGATGTGAAAGGTCAATCCTGTGATGAAAAGGTTAAAGGTTCAATCTCACCAGCCCGCCACACTTGACCAAGTGGGAAATCTCCTCGTCTCCGTTCTCTCCTCTTGTCTAATGCAACCCATGTGGAAGAGTCTCTTCAGCTTTGTTTCCGAAAGCCACACTTTAAGGGGATTATAATGGTTGGGCCAAAATTTACATCCCAAGACACAGGACAATTAAAATTCCGGCTTTTGACTGGCATCACACAGGGGGTCAAAGCACACGCTGGCACCAGCACCACAGGCAGACCCCGGTCCCTGTATATGGGGATGGGGAGGTATTCTACTTTTCCTGGTTATCACACAAGCAGATAATGCAGTGAAGAGAAAGCTGATGACGTCCATCTCCACCTGGGGCATCGCTAGCAGAAATATTATTGGAGCTATTAATAATGCTGGTCAACTTCGAGGGCTTTTAGAGTCACCGGAACTTTCTCTTTCTACTGTAAATAGATAGATAGACAGACAAACAGATAGATGGATGGATGGATGGATGGACGGACAAACGGGTAGATTGATAGATGGATAGCGGGATCTTTTGTTTGGTGGCTGAACCAATTAGAGTTAGGGGAGGTGCAAAACTATTTATCAGTTAATCACAATTCATCATAATAAGGAGGATTCAAGCTACTCTTTCAATTACATGTTTTACTTGATATCAAACCCATGGCGGATTCAAGAATATTTAATCTTATTCGTATTCCCTGCCAAAAACGTGCAGAGCAGAGGATTTGCAGGCCTTAAGAATGACATCTTTTAAATTCATGACTTTAATACTTGAATTTAAGGGAAATTCAGATTAAGCTGAATTTCCCTTGTGCTCAACAAGCTAATGTCTAAAAAAGTAGTTGACTTTGGTCACTCTCCACCTTGGTTTGATCTAAAGGTTGGTAAAATGCGCTCCACCGCTGTTTAAGTTGATCAAGTCCTTCAACCAATCAGCAATTTGTGCTAAAATACCCAGCAAGCCACATAAAGATCAGCTTCTACCAGCCAAATGTACTTTGAAACTTGGTGAGTGTATGCAGAAGTGAAAATGAAAGGGAAAAAGCCACAAATGATGGTTTCTCTTGTGAGGTAACGCAGAGATTGCAGCGAGTCAGGAAGATTCTGTTCCTGTCAACCAAGGTGTCGCAAACTTTTCCCACACATGCAGCTTCCAGTTTCAAGTCTCATCAGAGAACCAACAATCCACCACGACTGTACAAGAAATTTGACTTCTCAAGGCCTTTCGCTCTTGGCAAGGAAACCTTTCATAATATAAGATTTCCTTCTGCGTGAGAGAACGAGAACTCGGATGCCAACCACGACTCTGAATGGCAATGGCGTGCTCTCGTGTTTGTCCACCAAGCTGGAACTTCAGATCAGTAGATCTGTCAAAGAGACTTCTGAACCAGATTTGAGAATTCTTCATGGATTCCTTCCACTCACCCTAAGGTGTTTGACGTCTGTGCGGTTCCACGGCACTCCTGGGGTTTGTGGCTGCATTTAGATTTGCGGCCATCCGCACCAACCCTCGCTTTTCTTGGACCCTCACGGGTGCGAGGAAGAATGGAACCAGCCGTTGCCAGGGATACAGCGAGATAGCCTCCGGATTTTTTTGAATGTGTCAGATAGTGACGTTCCTGGAGACTGAAACCACCTTGAAGTTACTGGCAAGGAAGGACGTAAGTGAAACAAGGCTGTTCGCGGCTTTTGATGATGTCTGCACAGAATCGAACCGCACTGCTGACAGTCACCCCAGGTCTGGTGAGAAAGCACAGACTGCTTCAGTATGGCCGAGCACACTTCCAAATCAATAACTCAACGCAAAACGCCTTTAACCGCCCATCGCACCGCTGTTGTGCGCAAGTGAAGGATCCACAAATGTGCATAGTAGATTGAGTTTGAGAATTGATGATGCAGACAAGCACACACTCACATCACACATCACGCATCACGCAAACTTATAAAAACTAAACTGGACTCATTGACAGGACAGACGGAGATATAAGTTGTTAAACAGGCCGAAAGATAGATGGGCGGAAAGAGAGACGGATAAAAAAACAGACAGGTTGACGGACAGATAGAGAAAGGATGGGCAGGTAGGTGGACGGACCGATGGACAGACAAGACAAACCGACAGACATGTAGGTGGATGGACAGACAGACAGACAGGCTGGCTGGCTGCTTGATTTACTGATTGATAGAAAAAACATAGATAGATAGATAGATATAGTAGATAGATAGATACAGTAGATAGATAGATAGATATAGTAGATAGATACATACAGTAGATAGATAGATAGATAGATAGATAGATAGATAGATAGATAGATAGATAGATAGATAGATAGATAGATAGATAGAGGTGCATTGTTGGACTATATATCTAACGATAAGGAAAGTCACTTTGGATAAAAAGCACATGTTAAAGTCATGAAAGGAAGATGAACTGGGTGTTAAATCATCTGGACGCTGTGTCTGGAGGTGTCCGTCCTCGCCGACCGCGCTGGACGACGGCGAGGCGATGCAAGGTAAACAGAAAGACTGAGTCACGGCTAGACCAGCACATCCACGCCGCGGCTGATCGTACCCACAGCAAAGCAAACACCGCCAAAAGAAGAAGCTTCTGCCCAGACGTGAGACGGAATAACTCAGTCTCGCTCCTGAACGCAATCCCACAATCAGCAGGCCAATAGCTTTCCTGTGGCTCAGCTAGAAACACTAACGCTAAGGCTTTGATTACCTGGAGTGGCATGAGCTTGGAGCGTCGTGGACGCTACAATTAGCGAGTCACTGCGGCTGAGACACTAGAGGTCAGTGTTCGGCTCATTTACACTCGCCACCTCCAGCAGATCCAGCACTGCAGCACCTGAAGCCCGAAGAAGATCCCACAGACGAGATCCGAGAACACCAGGAGGTTTGGAGAAATCCTCTGAACCTTGTGGACAAAAACTGATTATCGTATACTACGTTGTAAACTAACTGACAAATGAAGAGTTTTTAGATTGGAAAGCTGTTTTGAGAGAGGAGAGAGAATGCAAAAGAGAAAAAGAAAGAGGAGTGAGGAGGAAGAGAACTAGAGAAATAGAGAGAGGAGAGAGAGAGAGAAAGAGTGAACGGAGGAGGAAGAGAACTAGAGAAAAAGAGAGGAGAGAGAGAAAAGAAGAGAGAGAGCGCAAAAGAGAAAGAGAGAGAAAGAAGGAGTGAGGAAGAGAACTAGAGAAAAAAAGAGTAGAGAGAGAGAAAAGGAGAGAGAGAGAGAGAGAGAGAGAGAGAGAAAGAAGGAGTGAGGAAAAGAAAGAACATGATTGATCATGTTGAGAGATGTCTGGAATCTATTCTAGAGGAGAATATTATTGGCTTGACCTCTCTTGCTCTCTTTAATTTTCCTTCGTTCTCTCTCTCTTTCACACACACTCACTAAAACTTCTGTTCTCCGTAAAAAGCCTCCATCTGAATCCCAGTCCACCAGAACATGCTCTTAAAACTCCTCAATCTCACTGCCAGTGAGTAACAAGAAGACCTCCGTGGCATAAGGGGGCGCCAAGCAGCTTCACCATCCTGACACTTGCTTGTCAATTTGTCCATACATTTTGCAGGTATTATTCAAATTTTACTGTTAAAAATGTACGGTGTCGTACATACTTGCCAAATTGTACTACCCCTGTTTCTCGTGTTCTCAAAGACTCATACCACTAATACAGGAATGCCCATTACGTCAATCGCAAAGGCATTGTGAGTAGATCGCATGACATCGTAAAACGATCGCAAAAAAATGGCGAGAAAAAAAAAGTTTCAAAACTCATGTAAAAAGCGATTCTTAATACAGCATTTACACGACTGTGTGTGTGTGTGTGTGCGCGCATTGGGGCGGAGCTCCGTCACGTGCGCTTATTACCTTCACTCACAACGTTGGATGCGAGTCGTGTGCTAGTCGAGTTTAAAAAAAATACAATAAACAGAGAAAATGAGCGAGGAAGCACAACGGTCAAGTAAGTCTGCTATCAACTCAGACATTTTAGTACCTGAAAAAGTGTTTTATTCTTGTTTTTATCATTTATTACTTAAGTGTGTGTTTAATGCGGTTTAAAACCAGAAGATGACACTGAACAAACTATATACAGCAAACATCAGTTGAGGACAAAATCATGAAATAATACATTTATTTATGTAATAAAGTATTAAATTTTATATATATATATATATATATATATATATATATATATATATATATATATATATAATATATATATAACATAATAATAATTTGTGTTTTTATAGCCGGTAAATCGCTTTGACTAGGTCATTTGAAAAGTAGACCGCAAACCGAAAAAGTGTGGGCACCCCTGCGCTAATATATCACAAAAGCGAAGTCGTTAAACTCTAACGGTAGCAGAAAAGCGACAACTGTGAGCTGTAGAAACTCGTCCCAGACTTCATAGCGGGCGGCGCTGTTGCAACTCGACGAAGCTGCAGCGACTCCTCGCGCAGGAAACGCTGATTACGCTCTGGTTTGTGGGGTAGCAATTACGCTAGCGCGGCCTGTAATCTGTGGGATTTCCGTGATACAAGCGCGTGCTGAGGAAGAGAAGCGACGGAAACGCTGCGGCTTTTGCTTCAGCTCGGTGGAACCGTGGTTCCTCAGACTAATTGGTGAAACGGTGACAACAACAAATCAGATTAGCCTCTAGCATGGAAGCGCTGCGCTAGATTAGCCAGAAACAATAGCGGTTAATGAGTTCTGTCAAGGTCGGAGAGCACTGCTGATGGAGACGTAAAGACTTGTTGACATCATCGAATATAAAATAATTATATACATGCTTAACATTTTCACAATGTACCAACTTTTTGTTCAAATTGAAAAAATAAATTATATCAATGAATTAATGGGTCCCTCCACCCACAAACATACACACACACGTACACACACACGCACACATACACACACACGCGCGTCTTCTGGGCTGAGATGAGACGGTCTCACATGTGACTCACACTCTGGCACAGCTTCTGTCCGACCACAACAAACCGCCATTGTAACTTCCTGTCTTTAATCTGCAAGATCAATGAAATCTGTCACTGATATCAGAATTGAAGTAGAGCGACACACAGAAGAGTGTTTGATAAGAGCAGAGTAATGAAGCAGCTGCACCTTTACTGTTACACACACACACACACACACACACACACACACACACACACGATGTTACAGGTTAAATATGGTGAAACTAATTGATCTAAAATGTATTTTTACACACATTTGTAGATGGAGACGGAAGGACATACAATAGATGTACCAATATTTATAACGATGTGTGTGTGTGTGTGTGTGTGTGTGTGTGTGTGTGTGTGTGTGTGTGTGTCATATGGAGAAATGTTGAGAAGACCGAGGGAGCTGGAGTGGAATGTAAGGGAGTTGGACTGATAGAAGATGAATTGATATTCATAAAGTAAATGAGATCATGCGGAGAGGTGCGAAGTCACAGCGCCGATATTAAACTCATCTTATTTTATTTTTCCCCAGAGGGGTCAGTGGTCACCACCTTAAAGAAAGCTGATTGGTTAAAATGTTCTCCTCAACGTGCCAAACCATGTCACTTGAAGCTCAAACCCTGTGGTTGCAGATACACTGATCAACCGACTGGGTTGAATAAGAAGGTTAGTCAGAACCATTTACAGAACAATACTAAAAAGAAAATATCATTTTTAAGACGCAACAAAGAATTTAATAAAAACCTGCAATTAATCCAGTGAAGGAGCAGCTTGTGATGTGAGCGCGAGTGTGTTTCTCGTGCCAGTCTCAGATTTACGGCTTAAATAAGACGAGCAGCGCCTGCGGCCTCCATCACGACCGTAATACCGCTCCGCGCTAAACACAACACGGTCAGACAGAAGAGGATGTTCAAAACGGACAAATCTCCTGAATGGACCAATCGGATGGCATGAAGTCATTCATGCCTATTAAAATCATCAATTTTGCGTGGACGATCTAGATAAACACCATTTATCGGAGTCTTTTCGTCGAATTTCCGGCTTTATTACATTTTTCCTGGACGTGAGCCTTAAACCATTATCTCATGTGCATGAATTAACTTAAGTATTATTTTTAATATCATCGGCACTCCATCCCAATGTTTTATTCCCACAAACCCGCCATCCCGCCGGATTGTTTGGAGCGGGGGTCAGGGGTCCGCCAGTGGAGCGGCCATCTTGTGTTTGCTCAAGACTTCACGAACGGCAATAACTCGCTTGATAAACTGATAATCCAAGAACAAACGCTGGATTTGTTCCGAACCTTTGTCTGGATGTCAACATGTGTTTTGCGTTGCCGCTGTAAACTATTCCCACTTTTAATTTGTGAAACACTTTTGAGCTTTATTGTTGGTTCCAAAGTGGCGATCCATCTTGATTTTGTTAGTTTTTCTTTGCGAGACGAATTGTCGCGCGGACAGTGTTTTGACGCTGCCCGTCATCCGTTATTAGAACGAGCGAGAGAGAGAAAACAAACGGCTTAATTGGAATCGTCCAGTTCTGTTAGCGCTGCTCTCAAACCCGTCGCCAGCTGTTGGATTCTTCATCCAGATGTTTGCGCTGCTTCTGTTCATCTCAGTGTCACCCATTCATTTGTATACTGTCCTATCCTATCCGTTTATTTTTTTTAAATAATTATAGACATACAAAGCTTATAGTTAGGTCATCAATACATAACATTTGAACAAAATGAATTAATACATGTCACTTAATGAAAAGTTTTAGCTAAGTATGAAGCTATTTGATTATTTACCTTTAAAATACACTCATTTAACACAAATACATTTCATTTTATATATATGTGTTTTATATATATTTATGTATATGAGTGTCTGTGTGTGTGTGTGTGTGTGTTTATTCTGCTCTTCTGCTATTGTGAGATGCAATTTGCCCACTTTTGCACTAATATATTGTAGGTATTTTCAATTCAATTACATATACTGTATACAGATATAGAGCTTATGTGCTGCATACACGTAGCTGTATATATTTCCGTTTTAAAAATGTAATTTTTTTAGTTTGAGTGAACTTGTGAATAATAATGGAATAATAACATTTTGAGAGCATGAAATGCTCAATTAAATGTAACTAAATTACACTATACAAATACCAGAAATTTGAACAAGCAGTAGACAATGGATACACAAATATATATGAAAATAAATGTATGAAAAGATTTTCACAAATTTTATACTGTATGAGTTTAAGAAATCTACACGGAAATCCAAAAATCCACACTACGAGAACCATTTCTGTCTCACGCCAGCGAAGAACCAGCGGCTGAAGGTAAACGCTGCTCCTCACATTCATCCTTCACACAGCAGGACTCGAAAGCCCAAAATCATTCTGACTGTGTGTGTGGAGAAAGGCCTCGTCCTCCTGACAGAGAGCAGCGACGCTTTTCACACCAATTATGGAATTGTTGAGTGGCTTTTGATTCCCACACGAGGACCTAATGCGAGGACACAACGGGGACCAATGAGGAGCGAGTCCCCCGAGGAGACCTCCATTAAGCGGCACCGCGGGGATTAAACCTCCACCTCATCAGGGTCTCCAGCCCCTGTGAACCGCTGCAGAGCTCCAGCCAGCTTTTCACCGAGTTTCTTGGAGCTCAATGTGGGGTTCACGGTTTGTTGTTCCGAAACAATGAGCGAGGATCGGATGAATGGGGCGTCTGAGAGAACTATACCTCTTTTTTGGTTGTTTTCCTCCTCTCCTCTTCTTCTGCTCCAAGGGAACGCAATTAGAGTGGGGAATTGGACAGGAGGAGGCTGTGGATGGGGGTGGAGAATGAGAAGGCCATTATCCCACTGCTGGACGTGAATAGAGAGACCCACTCAGACGCCACAAAAGCCCCCGTGAGCACAGCCGACCACCGGAGCTCTGCTTCCAAACAAATGCCACGAGAAGTTTGGGTTCTCACACGCGGGTTCATCTGGAAGAGATTGAGATCAACAGAAGCAGATTATTGCTTCAAAACTGACAGGTTTATCCAGCAAGAACAGGCCCAGAAACCTCCAGGTCACTGCTGATAAAGAAAACACACATTTATTCCGTCTGACAATGACGGAGGAATTGCTCAAATCTGTAACCTTGTTTTCCTTATAGCGCCGAGGTTTTTTTTAGTGTGATCACATTGAGACATAGAAGAAGAAAACAACCAATCAACTACAAAATGTTAGAGGGATGACGGATGGATGGGAAGATGCATCTGATGAAAAAAGGAAGGGAACACAAAAACGAAAAAAGCAAGATATAAGAAAATAGAACAGGATGAGGAGAAAATAAGGATCAACAGGTGAATGAAAGACAAAAAAGGAGGAATATAAGAACAAAAGTTTAAAAAAGACAAGAGGAATAAGGGGAATACTTTGAGGGGAAAAGTAAATTGTGAGTTTTGGCAAGAAAGAAGAAAGGAAGGAAGGAGGGAAAGAAGGAAAAAAGGTAGAGAGAAAGATGGATGAATGAAGTTGAAGGATTATACAGAATAATGGACTTAAAAAAGAAACAAAGTTAGAAAGAACTGTTGACAGTCAAATAACAAGTAACGTTTTCCTGTACAATACGGTACACAATGCAAAAACACAGGAATTCTACCCAAGCAGAACAAGTGATTTTCCGTCGCCAGCTTCATCCATCACACTCCTAAAATTACAGCGCAGGGTAAATCAGTCAGGTTTGTTCTGGAACCCTAAAGGTCAGAACCTACACACGACAACCACACGCCAAACTGAACTTTCTGTGGCCGAAGATTCTAAGAACTCACTGCAGAAAGTCTGACTCTGTTTGTCTAATGACGCTCTTTTGAAAGTCGAAGTAACAATACAATAAAGGCGCCATTTTGTTTTTAAGATCTGGGATAAAAGAAAGAATGATAGAAGAATGATAAAACATATGTAGAATTAAGTGGTTGTTGAACTGGCAAAAAGGGGAAAAAAAGTATGAGAAAATATATTTTTGTACACTTCTGTGCAATCGTAACATTTCAGACAGACAAAGAGAAACAGACAGATAGACAGACAGAAATGAACCGAAAGAGAGGTATACAGAGAGACAGGGAGAAAGACAGACATTTGGATGGATAGATCTTATCTGATCTGAAAGTGCAGTTGTGCGCTTGTGTTATTTTTGGCGCTGGTGGGGAAAAGTGCATTTTTAAACTCTCAGCACGACGACATGCCACCCAAACCACACTCCTGCAGACGTTATATCGGCGGTCGCACACTTGCGTGGAGCAAAGATGGGCCGTGCCGCATGGATTAGCCATGGAAGGGTGGCCACGGGCCCTCGCCGGAGGCCTCTGAAGAGATTTCCTGACCCCAGCGCAAAAATAAGGAGCTTTAACGACCATTTCTCCATTGGTGTATTTCGGGGTCTGCTTGCCCAGCACTTACGCACAAAAAGAAAAGGCGAGGCAGTGTGAGTCAACATCTCCGAGAGGGAATCACCACGCTCGGCTGGAGAAAACCACAGGGGTCTGTAATGGCCGTATCGAAAGGGCCAGTTTGCAGATTCTTTCTGGGGCATCTAGGCTTCAGAGATTTGCCCAAACTGACACTCTCCTTTGGCTCCTGTCTTTCTCAAGCAGGGCCTTGGTTGGATAGCGTGAGACCCGGTACTTGCTCGCTGCTGTGGGTGAAAGACGACATCTACACAGCATTAATTCAGACTGGAGGAGAACAATATAAATACTTAACATTTGTCCGCAAAAGCCACTACTGTCTACCGTGCCGATCTGGGTACAGCCAAGGAAAGTAAATATTGTAATGCGTTCAAGGTTTGTTTCCCCTTCACCCAGACACCGACTCTGCGGGCTTTCAACAAAACATGTTACTCAACACGCAAAACCATACGTTCAGGAGAATGTAGTAGGGAGCATCAGGTTCCTCAACACGCTGGCAGAACTCGAGCGCAGATGTGTGAACTTGGCTCTTTGCGTTATCACTGTAGTTTTTGCTACAGTGCCTGATTCTGCCTGATGGTTTGCCGTCTGTTTTCACTCACGCGCTCTTGCTTGGCTAGACCTTCTGATGGTGTACCACGAACAGAGCAGAATCTTTTTTTTAAATATTGAATGCTTATGGATTGTTTACTTCCTCTCTCCAAGTCCTCTCTCGAAAACTCATTGAGTGTCTGAGAGCAGGTGGAACGCTCTTCAGATTTAGTTCTTCTCCTTTGATCAGACTTTGTCAACCAAAGGCAAATAAAACGTCAGAAATCAAGCTAGAGAAGGTTGAAAAATAAGGATACATTTGTGTTACATTGAGTATTGGCCACTGAGTGATCAATTTCCCAGAGAGCAAATCATCTCTGGACATAACTTGTAAGTCCCATGTCTAGCCCAGATACGGTTGTAGATTGTCGGCCACTGCTGACAAGGAATATTTAGCAAATGTTTGTTTCTAGGGTGACTACGTTTTCATTGTCGTAGGTCCAATGCAGAAGAAGCTGATCAGGCCTATTGATATTGAAATGGAACTAGAGTTACGTTGATGGATTTCCGCACAACACTGAAGTGAAGCTTCGCCAACTGCTCTTGCGATTGAGCCATGGGAAAGCTTAAATCAGACTTTTTAAGAGTAGAAGTCAACAGAACATAGACAAATGTGTGTGAGTCTTTGTTGAAATGCATCTGGGAACGCTGGTCCATTGCCCTGAATGTGACTGAATCCGCTCATAAGTGAAATACCAAACCGGGTGCGATCGTCGACCGCAAACCAACGCTGTGGTCCAAATGCTTTTCCAACATGGCATGTTTTTATCTGAAACATATTGGGATCAGAAAAAGAAAGGGTTTTTCATTTCCATGACACTGGCAAGAGGGCAAAAGAGGTGAGTGTTGGCTCAGAGGAGGAACATGACTTCTTTACAATCCGTCACAGAACACGCCGTCGCTCAGTCGGCGGGAATGCCGAAAGAACACCATGTGACGAAGCCTGCGATCCAGAGGCGGAATAAAACGCTGCTTTTGCAAAAAAATTGCAGAGACATTATTTGGTCTTTGAGAGGCATCTTCTTTGTGACTGCTCGCTCTAAGTGATGAATTTCCCTGGGCTATTCTCTAAGAAATTTAGCGGGAGTCTCTTTCTCTCACCCCAAAAGAAAAGAGGCAAGAATAGTCCCTGAAGCGAATTGAAAGTCACAGATAGACTTGTCAGAGACAAGGTCTTTGCAATCATGTCAACAAAGGTAAGTAATGAGAGTTGGCCCAGAGTCTGGAAGCTTCTTTTAGGAGGTGAGAGGGTCTGGACCGCCAGGGTTGTTAGTGATGAATCGTTTCGAGGGAGATCTGGAAGGCGATGGCTGACACTGGTGCTGTCGTTGATGCTTCTCACGGGCATCAGAGTGTCAAGATGGCTTACCTCTAACCACTGCTGATTGTTGGCAAGATGGATAGGCCCTCTCGATTCACGAGCTCTTTAGAGAGGAGCGTGACCACACAAGGATGGCTTAGCATTCTGGCAGCTTCATTCAAGCTGCCAGAGTGCTGTGGGATCCATTGACCTGTGTGCCTTTGTTCAGCAGGTCACTTCCTTAAAACCGTAACCTTCGGGGTGATTACCGTTGGAATGCTCCGGACAGCATTCCTCAACGTCTCCATTGACTTGGATTGGCACCCTGTACCAGGCTGCTGGAACATTCTCCAACATTAGTTACTGGCCCATGGAGACTGGGGTGGCTGTCATGACCTGTGTCAGAGCCGGCGCTTCTGGGAAAAGATGTCACGGGGTGGCTGTACCATGAAAGCCATTGGATGTTCTGCAAACATCAATGCAATGGAAATTCTTCCACTCAACATGATACAGTAAAAATAGGCATGGCTTTTTTTTTTTTAACTGTAGTAGTTTTAGGTTTTTCTGTGTCGTAACAACACATTTTTTGCTCATCAAAGTCTGTGCTTCACATTTTGACAAGATTGAAATTAATGGTTTTCTTTAACACCTTTAAGGTTTTCTAACAACACCAATTGAACTAGTTTAAAAAATCTCCACTAGTTTAAAACTAGTTTATTTCCACTAGTTTAAAAAAATCACAAAAAAATTTTTTTTCCGATTATTTTAAAAAAAAATCACGTTTTCTCAGCTAAAAATAAATTGATAGGGTAGACGCACACATCTTTCCCTCGGAATTGAACCTACAACCGAGCTATTGTGAACACCAGTGCAAAGTCTGTGTTCAGATATTTCTAGCTCTGGTTCTGCCACTTTTCCTCACTGAGATTGGACGGGTTCGGGACCATGTTGGTGTGGTTCACAGATCTTTTTTTTGCTGGCATGAAGCCTGTAATCTAGAGGATTTATGCCACTCACCGCCCCTGTGTTTAACAACCCTTTCTAATATTCCAGGACGTAAAAATGTAATTGCCCTACATATCAGAGGAGCAGAAGATATTGGTGTGCTTGTTTCTGACCAGAAACACATACTGGTTTCCATAGAGACACTCACCACTCGTACGGTTTGCAAACACACTCACGGCTCTGGTTTGGCTTTGGTGTCCGCGGGTGGAATCGTCTGACTGCTATTTTGGCATCGGCTCCTAACTGAATGGGAATGTGGAGTTGAGAATCACATGCTCATCTTTTGGGATCTGACTGGGGTTTGGGGATCGCCGCTCCAAGGCTTTACTCGAGATTTTGCATGAAAGGAAAATTGATTATTAGAACATATCTTGTTTCATGCTTTACAATATCAAACCGAAGATTGGCAAGGCCTTTATAAAATATACTTTAAGTCAAGAGACGACCAGACAACCACAGATCATGTGATCTTCATGCTTAACAGGAGCCTGAAATCTGTCTCTGCAGTTGTCTTCACATCAGATGTTGGCTGGATCATGGAAGTTCTGTGCCAGACCATCTCATTCACCACTGCCGTTGGGTGTCGCTAACAGATGTCGATCATAACAAACAACCAAATTCAGCTTTAAACACTGACCTCAAATTAGCTTCATATCTGATGATCTACACACCAGGCCTCAAGCTCTTCTGTGAGCCACTTCTACATTGTAGCTAACATAGCAATCTTTAGCATTTCAGTTGAAGGTTTTGCTGCATCAAGAAACAGGTAAAAAAACAACAACAACGTCCCACAAAAACTCACCAAACAATAAAAAAAATACATGTTCGTTACCAATTTCCAAGCAGTTCTTCTCTGCTTCTATTTAAGAACTTCTCTTCTCAGTTCTTAAATAAATAAATAAATAAAATAAATGGTCTGTCACCGGTGGTGTCGCTGGAGGCCTGAAGTCGGTAGGACCAGTGGCGTCACTAGGGGGGTGCGGGCCGCACCGGGTGACACCAATCACAGGGGGTGACACCAAAATGAAAAAAATGCGAATTTGACAGAGCAGACATAGCTCGAGTCTCGATCGAGTTAGTTTCAATATTCATAATCGATCGTAGATCAGTACAACAAGACGGTCTTGTGAGCAGGTCGCCGTTAAACGTGAAGGACGCAATGAAGACGTGATACAAGCGCGTTTACACGCTGCAGGACATTTAGCCGCGGTGGTCTGGCGGAAAAAATTTGGGCTGACCAAAAGTTCGGCGCGCGGGTAACTGCGGCCGGGTGCCACGCCCACACGCGTTACGCCCGCTAGGACGTGTTACAAGCGCGTTTGAAACGTGGTTACACACGGCAGGACTGGAAAACTGTGAGGGCAATCGCGGGCGGAGCGCGTTCGTAGGACGTTTGTTTTACTAATACAGTACTACTGTAACTGTTCATCAGTTCATCAACTGTCCTGGAGGGGGGGGGGGTGACACCATGGCTTTACCGCACCGGGTGACACCAACCCTAGTGACGCCCCTGGGTAGGACGTTACTCTTTTTTTTCGCCTGGCCACAACAAACTGACTTTGTAATGGCGTCTGGATGTGTGAACAATCCTGTGCAATCTCACACGTTTTGTGCAAACACACCGTGGGATTTTAATGGCGGAGTGTAGCCGTTAAGAGCTTTATGTACATGTTTAGTGCCGGTTTCTGAAATGACACCAGGTTTCAATCAAAAACAGCATTTACATTATAATCATATTAAATGATTTCTTGGACAGAAAACATTACATATTTAATGATAATGTCATATTCTTAATTGAATGATAATACTTAATTATTATTTTTATAAAATATAAATTCAATAAATACATAATAATAATATAATAAAACGTAATTAATTAAATTGTTACGATCCTCGCGGAACAGGGATGCAGAGAAGCAGAGCCAGGAACCACAGTGACACAAAAACGGGTTTTTACTGATGAAACGAAGACGACAACTTACACAGAACTCAGGTACATGACACAGGTGCAACGACATTGACTGACGAGGGACATGGAGACAGGTGAGACTTAAATAATGATACAAATGAGAAACAGCTGAAGCCGATGAACCACGACTACAGACACAAAAACACAGAAGCACGGGGATAACGTGAACATGGGATCTGTAGTCCGTAGCAACGTAACGAAAAATTGTGATTACCGTAATATAAAATATTTATAAGCTAGGTCAAATTTTTTTTCATTTTACACATTTTGAGTGTAAAGATTGAAATTTTAAAAACTAACATTTTTAATAATGACATTAGATTAAATTGGATTTTATGGCAATGTTTCGATACATTTACATAAATCCTGGTGCAAATAAGGGAAATTTGATAACAAATCTTTGAAAATGTAAAATATTATTCGTTTTTTACTCAGTTTGCTATATTTCTTTGGTGATAAATACACTTTTCACTTCAACGCATTTCTTTACCTTTGACCAACGCTGAGGTATTCATTTTTTATTAAATGTACACAATAAATCATAAAGTTGGATTCTTCACTAAAAAATCAAAACACGGATGTTATTGCATCTTCACTAGACTGAGGGTCTTGAAAACCCACTTAGGGTTCTGATGAATGATTCATCATTAACGATAATGACGCTTAAGGAGCACTGGATCTCAGTATTGGCTGGTCGGTGACCTAAAGTTGGGTCTGGGGTGGTGGTCCCACCCTCTCGGACCACTGAAGCGCTCACGGTGTGAGGTTGGTGGGCGGAGCCGCTCACCCATTAACCCCGCTACAGTTTTACGAGCGCCGCGGCCTCGTCCACGCCAACGCAAACACGTGTGCCGGCCAAGTGCAGGACCATTATTTAGTGCGGGTATCTTCCCTCCCGCCGCCTGTATCTGTTGATCTGACGTTATTTACGGTTCGCTGTTATCATCCAGAACAGAAACTTATTAAAGTGCTGTTATTAAACATTCTCGCAGGGGGACGACCTGCCGTAAATCTCACAATTCCCAGCATCGGCTTTAGGGTCTAATGGATGGCTGTGGTTATCTAGTTGAGACGTTTGCGCAAATAAAATCTGGTTCTTGGGTAGAAAGAGACACAGAGACGATGCCATCGGGGTTTAAAACGACTGTTAATGTGCTGCAGTTTAGCTGATTGGGAAGAAGTGTTTTATTTAGTGTAATGGACATGCATTGGAATTGTGGCATTTTTGTGGCCATGAATTTCAGAAATGTGGTTAAGAAATCATCCCAATGCGATTTAGATTTCTCAAATGTAGCACTATTTTTACAATTTGACACAACACTTTATACATGTTCAAACTTTGTACTGAAATACTCTTATAACCAATCAGAAGTTTGAAATTCAGAAGTTACAAATTTTTATTTTACGTTTTATTTTACGAACCAAATGTTTCTAGATCAGGAAAGTCTAGATTAATCCTCTCTCCAAACCCGAGATGAAGACTCTGCATGTCCTTCATTGCCGTGTATCGTGAGGCTGACGTCCTTCACGCGTGTTTTACTCCGAAACCCCTCCAGCAGTGATGAGCTCAGCTCGCACGGCCATGTGTTCCTCACCACTAATGTCATCCAGATGACTAGAACCTCTCAGCCATCATCTCCTCACCAGACAAGTGGTCAAACTACACGAAGAAGATCAAGAGCTGCGTTATTCAGTCTGAGTGAAGAAAGGCATGGGTGGATGAAACGTGTGACAGAGAGATGATAGAGAAACATACAGACAAATAGACAAACAGACAGAACGAAATATGATACAGATACATGATCGACATGCAGATAGAGACAAAGAGACAGGCAAATAGATAGATAGATAGATAGATAGATAGACAGACAGACAGACAGACAGACAGACAGACAGACAGACAGATAGATAGATAGTTAAGAAACCGAGTAGGAAAGATGGAGTGAGATTCACATGGAGAGAGAGACAAATAGACAAAGAGAGAGGGACAGAAAAAAAGCGAGAGACAGAGAGAGAAGAGCGGCGTAGTCCTCAGTGAAGCTATGATGATGGATGGCTGATATCAGACAGACAGTTCCTCTCCACCTACACGCAGTGTTTCTGGAACACGTCGAGCGACTCGTCTTCGTTCTTCTCCTCCGCCCTTCTTGTCCTCTTCCTTGTCTTTTGAAGGATCATCTGTTCTTCCCCGCCGCTCCCACTCGCAGCTGTGCACTATCTCTCTCGCGCTCACAGATCGCCGCCGCAGATTTGTGTCTCTACGCGGTGGGTCTCCTGAAACTCCCAGGATGCTTTGCACAGAAAAGCCCTAAAATGATTACTTTCCTTATCTGGTCTGATGATGATTAAGATCACCTGGGGTTTCTTTCCAATGTTTTAGCAAATGTATCAATGTGTGTTTCGGGAATACAAAATAAAAGTTCTTATATTAATATGTTTTGGCCAATAGAATGGTGCGAGTTTTTCAAAAGTATGTATTTATTTTTAACAATCAAGTACGTTTTAATTATTTAATTAAGAGCATGATCTGCATTTATAGTGATAAAGAAGTAACTTCTCGGGACATTTGCATTTATTTTGTTGATATTTTGGCCTAACGTTTGTCTCTGAGTCTAACCCCCCCGAGTTTCAAAGTCGGAGGCCGGCGTGTGAGACCACCAATCGGCGAGAGGGCAAACACTCGTCGCCAATGAGAGATGGTTTGGCAGAAACAGGTGGATTCATGTCCGGTGGATCCGGAGAACAGAGCTTAGACGGTTCCGGGCCCCGGGGCCGAGGCTCCAGACCCCTAACACAACACACTTACTTCTGCTTTGCTGGTCTTCTGCAATGCCTGAAACGTGAAATAACGTTTTAAATTCCCGCGGTCAGAGCCGAACTACGCTCACGATTCAGACGAGACTCAGTCAGAAGAAAGAAACACAAAAAAAATGCAAAAAATAAAAAACATTTTACAACAATAAAGCAAAATGTAATCAGCAGTATAGGTGTGTGTGTGACAGAGCGTGAATCTGCGTGTTTGTGTTGTGATTTTGTTTGTGTGTATGTGTGTGTGTGTTTGGTTGAGTGAGTATCTGTGTATCTGTGTGTCACACATATAAAGTGTGTGTTTGATAGACAGAAAACTAATAACGAAAGACAATACCTCTATAAATCAAAAGACAAACAAAAAATGATTGGGTAAAAATGTGGCTCACAAAGAATCAATTTACGATTCTCATAGATGCAAAAAAGGTCTTTAATCTCTGCATAGGCATTGCAAATCTACTGATCTTCTGTTGCGTTGTATCAGAATAGAAAACATCAGTGCAGCACTCAGTAACATCAGAGACTTTCGGGAAACGTTACGACGACCCGACAGTACAGTGAAGAAAACACACTGGCTCTTCCCCTCACTCAGCACACAACAACTCTTCTACCATTAGCACTTAGGAGACTAGGACATATAATATATAATAAGTTATTTTCAGTGTTCAAATAGACCCAGTGTGACTGGATGACTAACATACTCCACCAGGTTCCAGTTGGCGTTCAGGAGGTGTTTTACACATCCAGGACTAGCAGTCGCTCCACGTTCTCCGTCTGAGAAGCATTTCACCACCAGACCAGGTTTTGTAGCTTTCCTCAACCCTGCTCGCACCTCCACGCGCCACGGAGAAACCAACAACAATCCCCAGAATGCACCACGGCGGGTGTCCTGCGATCCTTCAGCTCCAGTCAGTGCAAGTGGCCATGTGACTACGGGTAGAGTTTAGTAATTGATCTCTGTGTTAAAGCGCATATACATTCCGCCGCCGAGAGCCGGTCGATTCAATTCCCATCGCGGAGCCGGAACGTTCCGCTCACTTGCAGGTGAACACCTCCGTCCTCTCGCTGCAGGTGTTGCATTTCACAAAACAGCACCACTGGAACTTGCAGTTGCATTGCCACACCTTGGTGTACTGGTGCGTGTTGTAGCCCCGCCCACAGCACATGAGGTCACAGCCGTCCGTGTGCGGCGAAGTCCGGTTGCACAGTCGGCCTTGCGTTCCCACGCTGCCGGTCTTGGCGTCCTCCTCGCAGTAGTTCGGCGAGCGCTCCGTGAAGACCAGGTCCGTTTCCAAGGGCTTCTGATAATCGTGCGTCTTTTTCACCTTGAGGAAAGTGGGCTGACGCAGACGGTCAGCCCGCACGGCCTCCACGTGGACCGCTTTGTTGTACTTGTCTTTCAGGACGTAGCCGATCTCTCGAAACTTTGGAAGCGTCGTCCAGCATGTCTTGGTGGTGCAGGAGCCCGACACGCCGTGACATTTACACTCCCTCTTCATTCGCTTCTCCAGAACCTGTGGGAAATGAGAACCCATTGAAATCAGCCATGCCATGCCATGACAGCATGTCAATAAAGAGTCGGCATTCCCTGCTTCTAGCGCAGCATGATTACTCGGTAAAAGATCGCGATTTCAATTGATTACCTGCACTACAGACAGTGGATGTGAGTCGAGCAGCAGTCGAGTTTAAAAAAAAAAACAAAAAATAAAGTGGGAGAATGAGTGAGGAAACACAACGGTAAAGTAAGTCTGATATTGACTCCAACACTTTACTATCTGATTTGACTCTGAAGTGTGTGTGTGTTTCCTGCGGTTTCAAACCAGAAGACGACCCTCAGCAACCCACATACAGCAAACATATACAGCTGAGAACAAAATTATTAGCCCTGCCTACAAAATAATCATTGCTTGATAAGTGCTTTTAAACAGAGCTAGTCATTTTGCCCCCAACTGTACATAAGGAATGGCTAGGATTGTTTATTAAGTTTAATGGTGATTTTGTTTTCTTTACAACATTACTTTTACATTACATTATGTTTCATTCAATTTGTTTACATTTAAAGTATTATAAGTAATAAGTGTTATTATATTGCTTTTTGACAACCTGATTTTCAGGGTTGAATATTTAAAATAATAAAATATCCAGAAAGAATTGTGATCTTTATTTTAAGCAAAAATATCGTGATTCTCATTTTATCCAGAATCGTGCAGCTCTACCAGTTTCTTTCTGTGCAAAATTAAAATCACAGTGGCTTTATGCGTCAGGCTGTGCTTGTTTTTTTTTACTCGGAATTTTGACATTCTTTACATTTACATGACGCACCGACTGGTTCTGTTGCATCTTGCGTGCACTAAAGTTCCCTATGACGTCCACATGTGGTCCTTAATTCCTCTAATTCATTAGTGACCATCGAGTGACGCCAATCGACTGCGCACCCAGATCCCGATCCACTTCACAGTCCCACAGACTCATGGGTTTATGACTAGCGTCGCACTGACCCGTGCCCGCGGACCGACGGCGTGCCGCTCCGACAAGGCCCGCGGTGCTGTTTACATTTGCCTGGATACGCTCACGTCCACACTGCTAATGTGGAGCAGTTTTGGCTCAGATGTTTCCGAGCTCGCTCCGACCGCATACACGTATGATAGCAATTGAAATTCCAGAGCAGCAACTTCCATCTCACCCCGTCCGGAGCCGTACCCCCTCCACCCCCACCCACCCCGCGCTTCACTATGGCCATTGTAGCTCTTCTATAAAAGAAGAGAAAAAAACCCCAGGCTCAATGGAGCGAGCACAGTGTTTTCAGCGCTGCAGAAAGACTCGCAATAATATCCTGTTACAGGCTTTAGACTTGATGATTCCATGCATCGGCCCGCGATGAGATTGGCCGGGGTTCAACTGGCAACCGCGGACCTGAGGCTCAATGCCGGCTTGACTCGGGCCTGGCTTGTGTTATTAATTAGATCCATTTGTCGCCGGTCGGTGCGGTTCTGCCGTTTCATTGCATGTTGTTTTCTGCTCTTGGACGACTAACAGCTATCAAACAAACAAACACGGCCAGAGCGGCCGGCGGCCAAACCCAGCTTGAGACCGGATCAACGGAGCGCCACATCGCGAGCATTAAAATCTAGCAATCATCGAGCGCGCGGAAGCGAGACGAGCCGCTAAAATGCCACCGATAAATCATTACACTGATCAAGCCATTTTCAAATCCACCCTTTTCTGAAGATCGAAAAACCACGGTTTTCCAAATTTATTACCCAAATTTTCAATGGCTCTGAAAAATATTTATATAATTATATTTATATAAATATTGGTTCAAAAGGATCCAAATCGGTAAAAGCACTGAATGTTCATGTTCTTGTGTGTGTGTTTCCTCCGGGTCTCCAGTTTACTACCACACACAAACAACATGCGTCTTAGGTGAATCATTGGATGAATTATAGGTGTGAGTGTGTGTGTTCTGCTCTGTGATTGGTCAGTCACCAATTCAGTGTGTCCCACCTCAGGACCAGAGCTGCTGCTTCCCGTGACCCAGAAATGTTTTAATGGTAGAAAATGGATGAATGGATAGATGCACAAACTGACCAAGCCTTGACCTTTGACCCATTGATCATGGTCAACATAGCAGGTCACACTCTAGTTCAGTTTGATTGCGCCATTTATAAAAGCCTCACCTTTCTTCCGGCTTCGTTGTTGTGGAGGTTCATCAGTCGGCGAGCATTTTTTTTAATCTCTCTGGCGTCCACAAACTTGCGCGAGAACTCGATGCCGTATTTGACGTCGGCCGAGCATCCGCCCCACTTCCAGCCCTCGTCCTCGCTGCTGTAGCCCTGCTTCTCGCGGTCACAGCCACAGTGGCTCATGTTGCCCTGGCTGCAGGCGGCCGTCACGGCGTGGGCGACTCCCGCGGCGGTGATGGCGTAGGTGAATGCCGCCTCCCTGCTGCCTGGGGGAAGAGGGAACACACTGTGACATCTGCTCTGTCTGTTTACCTCCATCATGGATGAATGGATCGATAAGTAGATACAAATATACGGATACAATTATGGATGAAGAAGAAGGCAGACCGACGGGCAGATATGTAGGTAGGTTGACAAATGCCAACCTTCTATGAATAGATAATCATTTAAATACTATAAAGGAAAGATGATCTTGCATTACTTCGGTAGTATTTTGGCATTTCGGTAGTATCTTTTTCAGAAGATAAAAATTATTAGCCCCCATAAAAAAAATAATCATTGTTTGATCAGTATTTCAAAAGTGCTTTTAAACAGAGCTAATAGTTTTGTCTCCAACTGTACACAATACTGTACTTTGGTATGTTAATTTTCAAGTTTAATGGTGATTTTCTTTTTCTTTATAACATTACTTTCACATTATATTATATGGATTATTTAATTTATTTAAATTTAAAGTATTGCATTGTAAGTAATATGTATTATTATATTGCTGTTTGACAACCTGATTTTCAGGATTAAATATTTAAAATAAAAAAATATCCAGAATCGTGATCTTGAGTCGTGAAAAAAACAAATTGTGATTCTCATTTTATCCAGAATTGTGCATGTCTATTAGATAGATAGATAGATAGATAGATAGATAGATAGATAGATAGATAGATAGATAGACAGAGACAAAAAGATAAAGAGAAATAGATAAATAGACAGACAGATAGAATTTAAAAATAAATTAGGTGTGTAGGAGACCTGTCTTTCAAGCGCTTTCCGGCGCGGTGTGTGAGTGATAGTGAACACCTTCAGTGAAACGACTGCAGATGTGGAGTCAAGGTGCTGTCCAAAGTGCTGAAGTCTCAGCACCTACAAACCACCAGCACAAGCGCTTCCTCAACCACACACATCATGATGATGATGATGATGATGAAGTCTATCTGCTTTACAATAAAAGTGTCATAGCGACACGTCACAAGAATTAGGTTTTTTTACTGTAGCAGTTTCTCACTCTAGCAATGGTTTAAATAATATTTTGAATTTCACTTTCCATGTTATTTCAATCCGTTATTTTCCAAGATTTCTTTTGTTTTTTCTAAACCTTTTTATTATTTGAAAGTAATGAGACATTATACATACATATGGGTATTTATATATATACACGTATATTCATGAATCAACTTGACTCATTCCCCATCATCAAGTCAGCAGGTTCCCATTGGTGTGACGTTACATCCAGCGGATAAAAAAGAAAGAGGGAGAAGGAAAGCGCAGCGGCGATCAGCAGCCTGGGAAAGACTCCGCCGCTGCCAGTGGAAAACTGGACTGACCAGAAAAGCCTCAAAGATCCTGGAACGATCTGCCGAGGAGACGCGAGCGATATTAAAACAGATGTCTAATAGCGTTTAGTGGCAAGTGTCTGCCACACAGTCCAAGAGTTCTGGAAAAGTCTGGCCTTTCAATGTTTACATTTATACCATATACTGTACGTTTACAGTTATGTCCTTCTGGATTTAGATGTTCATGCTGTTGGCGTAGATTATGGCGAACAATCTCTCTTCTTCAAGACAAACACCACTAAAAAACAGCTATTTTAAATGACACATGATTTACCGCTATCAGAACATGACAGAACACGGAAGAACAGCAGCTCAATCCGTCTAAATTACAAGACAGACAGACACACAGACATAATTCAGAATTACAAACAGGAAGGCAGGCAGACAGACAAAAGGTCAGACTGAGATGGACAGACAGACAGATAGATGGACAAAGACAGAACAACAGATAAACAGAAGGTCAGACAGACAGAAAAAAACTGAAAGACAACAACAGAGAGAGATAGAGAGAAAGGAAAGACAGACAGAACAACAGACAGATAGAATGTCAGACAGACAGAGAAAAACAGAAAGACAAAGACAGAACAACAGAGAGAGAGATAGAAGGAAAGGACAGACAGAACAACAGACAGGTAGAAGGTCAGACAACAGACTAGAATAACATAGAGATAGACAGATAGATGGACAAAGACAGAACAACAGACGGACAGAAGGTCAGACAGACAGAATAAAACGGAAAGACAGACAGAACAACAGACAGGAAGAATATCAGACAGACAGAGAAAGGCAGAACAAAATACTGACAAAGACAGAACAACATATACAAATAAACAAAGAAAGAACAGACAGAAGGTCAGACAGACTGACAGACAAAGAAAGAACAACAGACAAAGACTGAACAACAGGCAGACAGACAGACAGATAAAAACAGACCGACAGGCAGACAGAGTTCAATGTAAATACTCAATTCCAGAACCCGTCCCGCGGCTAAACCCAATCCCCGCGCATCACCAAGCGTTTTCCCGCCGGCGTATTTATCCTCCGCGGGGCTTTTAGCGTGTTTGACAGAGCAGTCGGCGTTCCATCAGTCGAACCCGAGACTCACCTGCCCAAGCTTGTTGAAAACCAAGGGCAGGAGATGTTGAACTTCGGCTAATACGTCTCCGACGCCGGCCACAAACCCCTTTCAACTGAGCGCCATGAATCACCGGCGTGACATTCACGCGCCAGCGCTTCACACACTCGTCTCCATTGTGTACACACACTCGACAGACCCTTAATCTCGCTCCCCACCTCGCTGAAGATATAAAGGTCCATTACTGAGGGAAATCAAATAATCATCAAACGTTAAACCTGTTTAGCACGTGGCTAACGCTGTGTGCTAACGTCAACTAGCTTTTTTCTTTAGGGCCAAAAGTTCATTTCTGCCCAAATGATGCATTCTTCTGATCATCTAGCTCTTGTCAAACGTGTTAGCAGGAACACTTTAGCGGTTCCTAAATGAAAAATATACACAAAAAAATTGTGAATAGAGTGAGATATTCCTGGAGGAGACTGAATCTCGTCACACATCCGTTTCTCCTTCGCTTCCGATGTCTGATAGAACGTGACAATCCTTTTCTATGTGATGAACTGCTTCAGTCTCCGGCAATAAAAGTCGTTTATTAATGTGCCAAAGTAGGAATTCCAATCCGTCCAGATTCTGGACATTTGTAAACAAACCCTTTTTGGCAAAGTTCAAGATCCTCAGAAGTGTCCGGTTTCACAGACACGGGGCCTTTTCCAGGAGCCTGAGTGCCGACGTTTACGGAGCGTTTGGAGGGAAGTGGCGTCCTGACCACGTTTCAACAGAACGAGAGTGTGAAAGAGCGAGTCACTCAGGAATGTGAGAAAATGTCAATGTTTGTCTGGCGTGTAGTTCAGTGTCACTGTATCAATACAGCAGGAGGGAGAAGAATGGAGAGAGAGAGAGAGAGAGAGAGAGAGATCATGGAAGAGAGAAAGATAGAGAGAGTGAGAATTCAGGATAAAGAGACAAAACAGGAAGAAAGAGAACGTGAGAGAGAGAAAAGGAGAGAGAGAGAGATCAGAGATAGGTGGGTAGAAGAATGGAGAAGAAAAAAATTTGAGAATGCAAACAAAAGAAAGAAAGAATAAAAGAGAAAAGAGGAGCCTGTCACAGTGGAGAGACTGAATGAGGAAAAGAGCAAGAAAACAAGAATGTGAGCAAGAAAGGGTAGAATGACAATAGGACATAAAGAGAGAAAGAACTCAAATAAAGTGAGAGAATAAAAAAACACAGAACGCTCATGAGAATAGGAGAGAGAAAACAAACAGAAGGGTGACTGAGCGTCCCTCCAGCGGTCCTGATGTGACGAGAACAGGAAGTGATGACAACACACTTCCTGCTGCAGCACTGACCTACTCGCAGCTCCTGTCCGAACACAGTGCGCTCCCCCAGCGCCGAGCAGTTCCAGCGCCCGTAGCGGAACTGGTACTGGCATTCGTTGATGCCCAGCTGTGCCCCCTCTCCGATCACGATGATGGCGTCCGGGCGGCTCTGGCAGATGGCACGCTGGCGCGGAGCGAGACCCGGGATCTTGTTGCAGATGATGTTTGCGCCAAGGGCCACAACAGAGGAAAGAGCCCTGAGAGCCAGAAGAGACAAACGGCTGTGAGAACCAGATAGCGAAAAGAGAAGAGGCGAGAAGAGAAAGGGAGAAGAGATGAGAAGAGCCGAAATGAGAAGAGAAGAGGAAAAAAGGAGAAGATAATATAGATGATAAGAGAAGATAAGAGAAGAAGATGATGGAGACAGGATTAAAGAAATGAAAATAAAAGACTAAAGATGTGAAAAAGGAGATGAGGAGAAGAAAAAAGTAGAAGAGAATAAAAATAAATAAATAAATAAATAAACACAATTATGGCAAACAAAAAAGATGGACTCGAAGAGGGCAAAAGATGAGAAAAAAGAGAAGACAAGAGAAGACCCGCTTCTGATGATTCCAGAGGAGTTCCACAGAAGACGAGAAATATTCCGAAAAGCTTTATATACCTTTCTTTTTTGTTTTCCCATGTTGAACAATGGAACAAAAAATAACCATTAAAATGAAGTTTGAAAAAAATGTTCGGAACAATTTCAGAAGCAAAATAATAAATTAAGTTTTAATTAAACAGTTTAAAAAAAAAAAAAAAAAAAAAAAAAAAAAAAATATATATATATATATATATATAAATGTGTTTTTTTTAATAACGTATACAAAAAGAAAAAATTTTAACAGACATTTAAAAACAATTTCTATTTGAGACTGCGGGAAACCACAGATTTATCATTCACACCCTCTTCTGTGTTCTTTGCCAAGTTCATGATGCAATCAAAGCCCCGCCCACTTCCCCCAGACACACCCTAGCAACCAAATAACGAAAGAGAAAAACACAACACCTCAGCAACCTTCAAGCAACATCCTGGCAACTAATCATCTACATTCATCCCGAGCAATCAAACACGAAAACCAAGCCAGGAAGTAAACGCCAACCACTCAGGTACAAAAATGGCCAAATAACAAAACAGACCAAAAAAAAAACTATATAGTCTTTCTAAACTATAGTGTAAATTTTCACCATTCAATAAAGGTCCCTGAATGTGTTGGAAATAAACACAAAACAAATATCAAAGTCACAAATAAAAAGTCAAATTTCCTAAAAAACAATTGTGCAATTCCTATATCCCACAATTCCCAGCTCCGCGAGCTGTCCATCAAATCGCGCACATAGTTTCCCTGGTGAAAATCCGTGTTTTCAGCAAACGGCGTATCAGCAGATCGACCCCAAGCGTAGACGAGTTGTGGTTCGCGTAAAACCCTGGCGAATAAATCAGCTCCGTCCCGCGAGGAAGGTTTCAAACACCAGCAGGATTTCCTGGTACATGAGGAATAAATAACCCGGAGGACGAGTAAATGCACTCCACTTTTAAACACAAGAAAATAAATGTTCCCTGGGCGCTTGGCTCCAGCGATCACCCGCGTCTTCTACTTCAAACAAATCCTGCTAAAACAAACTCCGAACCAGCAACACGGACCAACTGGCACCGGACGCTCAAACCTCAGACGCGAGGAAGACGCTGATGGAGCAACGCGTATCTGAAAAACGCAATTCAGTAAAAGCTGATCCGAGTTCTTTAGGAAAGTCACATAATGGCGATGAATTAGCTGCGTGCGATACATCGGTATTACAAAGTAAGTTGTGTCAGCGCATGATTATGGCAATATCGAGAGGGATGTGTGCTACCACGTAAACATCGGTACTGCGTCAATTAGCGTCAATTAGCACGTGGTGCTCGCTTTCTCTGTGATCGACAATTTCCCAGACATTTGTAATCAAACACAGAAAAATTGTTTTTTTAATTATGTTACAACTACGTCTTGCTATTGCTAGTCCTGGTTTTGTTCACTGGCATTGCAGAATATTTAATCAATATCAATGTCAATTATGGGGGAAGGGCGCTAAAATCATTTTCATCGATATCGCCACCCCTTACTGTATACCATGGTTTATAGGTTTGCATTTTCTCTGTATGACAGTGAAGTGTCAATGCACACTGAAAGCACAAAATATCAATTAAAGTCAATTATTATGCACCAACAGCTTTAATGTATTGAACCAAAGCAAAACGTTGCAAAAAGTTTCCCTGCTGTTTGACTTCACCTGATTGGACAAAAGCATCAATTTATTGTCTAATGTTAATTATCACAATTAGTGCATTACTATTTTTTTCCCGCGCTCAAAAAGTGATAACTATATTAATTATATTCTCCAGCTCAAGATCTAATAAAATAAATTGTGTTACAAATACCAAAGTAATAAAAAAAACAACAGTTTGAATAGAAAAAAAAAACACTTCAAGACATAACTTATGTGCTAAAATGAATGCTTTTTAAATGCGATTTAGAGTTTATTGAGTTGCATGTGCAATCAATGTGATATTAATATTTCACTCAAAATGTAATAACAATATAATCATGAATTCGTTTAACAGCCTTAAACCATTAACAACTTAAGTAAAAATAAAACATTTTCTGTTTAGTTTAAAGAAATCTGTGTATAAAAAATAACAATTTCTGGTGTTTGACAGTCTTTTCGACAGGAATCAGGCGCTTTACACTGAACTCGACCTCGGACCAAAGTTCCACAAACCAGATTTTCTCTACACAAGTCTAAAACGACGCTGACATTTCCAAATGTGCTCCGAGAGAATCCCTGATGCCTGCAACGCCACCACAGCCTCCGCTGCATGAAAAAAAAATCCAACAAGTCCAGAAATACGAGCGGGAAAAAAAAGACTGACCACACACTTCCTTTTTCAACTCCATTGAATCGCCATTAATTCCGCAGAATATCTAAAGTTTCCTGTGTGCAGGAAGAAGAATGGTTCAAATGTAAAGGCAAACAATGGTGTGGCCTGTGATGTTCAGACCAGAACTAAACATAGAGCAGAGGAACCCACGACGGTTTCTGAAGCCCAATCTCTCCTGAAGCCAAAGCGAGACTTGGTTCTGGAAACGGTTCAGAATGAGAAAATCCAAATTTCCCTTTGGCATACCTGATGGATTTACAAAACAGTGTTCTTCCTTAGGAGAAGATGCTATCACCACAAAATTAACTGAATTTGAAGGAATCAATGAGTTACTTAAGACAATGTGGGTGAGATTATTATAGTTGCCCGTTTACACTGGGAACTGTGGAATTGGTTTAGACTCGAGTGCAGAAGTCCATTGATTACATCCACAAATTAACTGATATTCTCTGCCACTCGGTGGCAAGATTCCTCATCAGATTCAGCACTTCCTCATTCAAACGTCAGTTTCGGGCGAAGCAAACTATTTCTTCAGTCGTTCTGGTTTAGCTGATGTAAAGGAGCTGAAGTCCACCACAGCACGAGTCTGGCAGCATTCATCACGCTTATCTTAATCAAACACGGAAGAAAAGGTCATTCGGAAACGGCAAGAGCTGGAGCTCCTCAAGGTGAACCAACAGCATCTATTCTGATCCACAAATCAGAAAACACTCAATAAAACCACCATTTTACACAAAGAATTCAACCGATGCATGCAAGCCGAAAACCTAAACTAGATTCCTGTTCTGGATTCTGATCAGATGGTAGTCTCATCATGATGCTGCTCATCCTCCGGGTCTCCACCGGGATCCAGCAATAAATAAGCACTTTACACACATCACGAGCTGAGATCTAATAACGCGGCATCTTCTCCTGCTCTACAACGTAAACTTGCATGATTTGAATTGAAACCGCCACGCCAAAGTGACGTTGAATAAATCGATGGAAGATGAGAAGATCGCACCTGATCCATCACCGACTTCTCTTTTCCGAAAACGCTTGGAGGAAGAATCCCAAGCTCGAAACACGTTATGAACCGATCGTCTCTCGTTCTCTCGCACCATCACGCGCCGCGTGGATTTTCTCGAAACGTCTAGCAACTTTACAGAAAGCGCCGAAACTTACAGGTAGCTGCCGCTGGTGAGGATGAGGAAGATCTGCGGGTAATAGACGGACAGCAGAACACTGCGCGACGAGAACAGGATCATGGTGACATGTGGAACGAGCAGAGCCTGCAAAGACGTTTAGATCCACAGGCGCGTCCGTGTTGTTCCGCGGCGAGGCTCGTTTCACGCGGCGCGTGGCTGCGCGCTTCGTGCGCTGGAGACGAGCTGCGTCATGGCGCGTGCACTGCGCTCGGAGCAGGCGAGTGGGTTTTCGGGGGATTTGGGGATGGAAACAGAAGAGGATCTCTGTTCTCGTCTCTTCTCCGGAGACTCCGGGCTGCCATTGGGTAGCGGACGGCACCATCACAGCTCCATCCGCCCACTTTTGAATAAAAGACCGTGACAGTGCCCACCGGAGAGCCCGCGCAAGCGTCCTTTGTAACGTTTTCAATTTTATATCGATTACCGAAAGACGCACATCGTAACGGTAACAACGCAATGTCTCGAACGGCGTACGTTTCTTCGTTTGATTACAAACAAAAAACAGCGTTTTAAAAAAAAAACTGCATTTTATTGTATTTACACTAAAACATATTATGTTTTGTTAATAGACAGAATTACACATACAAGTGAACACTTAATATAACCGAAGTGTTCAAATGTTTTTACACATTCTGTCAAATATAGCCTTTAAAAATAGACTTCAATCATACATTATGACTTTAATTTTGAATCGTATTGCATACAAATAATTAAATAAAAATGTAATTAAAACATGAACATGCTGTATAGTTAATCAACTGTAACACTACATTTAGAACTGAACAAAAATACAATTTTCCAATTCCAATTCTCACGTGACCTCTGATTCTCCAAAGATCGACCTTGGTTGTACCAAAGCTACAATTCCTCTTGAAGATTTTTCTTTTTAAAGTGAGTGAAACAAATGCCGAATAGATGCGTAGCAATGGCCTGTCAAATGAAAACTGATCGTAGCTTGTGGATGGCTCGGCCTTCACTCTGATCTAGATGATCAGCCCTATCGTTGCAGGCGGTGCGTGTCAAACGCAGCCATGAATTCTGCCTGGCCTGGATGACAGCGACCCTCACTGCACTAACAAACGGCTGAAGAATTCAGGTGAGGTCTTGCAAAACTGAAGGGAGAAGGAATGTGGAAGTGCAACTCTGCATTGCTGTTGCTGAGGGTGACAAGAGGTGAAAGCCGGAGAACACAGAGGGGCAGCTTTCTTGCAAATCGAACTGTAAAAATCGATTCAAACCCAAGACCCTCTCTGCCTGAACAAAAGTGCATTATCTGCCAGCCAACCAAACAAGAAACTCAAAATTCAACGCTTGTATTCCAAACTAATCTTGCACTTGTCGGGCGTGCGTGCACATCAAAGCCACGCGACACTTTGTAACAACAACGTTGTGTTTACGCAGCGCCGCGTGTTACATGTCACACTCCATCGAGTTTGGAGTGATAACGCAAAACGAGACAGCATATCCTTTTGCTCATTTAGGATTTTCTTGAGGAAGAATATATATAATACAAAAAGAGTATTGTAAATACTGTAATTACAGTATTTTAATATTTAAATTATTATATTACATATATCCATACAGGCGTATCTTACAGTTACAGTACAGCAGATATAAAATAAATAGTGAGTGACAAGAGAGAGAGTGCGTGTGTGTGTGTGTGTTTGTGTTTTTATTGCGGTGTTTTTATGTTCATACCCAAGTCGCGAGTAAAAGATGCCGAAACACAGCAGCACGTTGAAGATCCGCAGGCGTCTGAGGGGTCTGATCATGGTTTCCGATCGGCGGTAGATAACATCCACCTCACATCGGCCGCTCCGTTCCACCTGCGCAGGCGGACGCGCTGCTTATGCTTCTCCGGCGTGTCTTCCCGATGCCCTGCAAAGTTCCAATCTCGCGAGCCATCGTCAGGGACGCGACGTGAGACGATTTTCAGCCTCGTTCTGCGGATTAAAGTATCAAAAGGGGGTTAAAGCTCGGTGATATGGAGGAGGAGCGAGGCGGAGGTGTTCAGGTGAACCTGTCGAGTCCCTCCCTCTATCTCTTTCTTCCTTCTTTTTCTCGCTGTGTCTCTACCTCTCAGTCCCGCTTCACTGATACCCTCTTTTAATCAAGCTAAAACACTTTCGTTCTCTCTCTCTCTCCCTCTTTTCCCCTCCTCCCTCTCTCTCTCTCTCTCTCTCTCTCTCTCTCTCTCCTCTCTCTCTCTCTCTCTCTCTCTCTGTTTCTCTCCGTATCCCGTTCTCTCTCTCACACACGCACGCGCACGCGCACACGCACACGCACACGCACACGCACACGCACACACACACACACACACACACACACACACAACACACACACACACACCACACACACACACACACACACTGTCTCCCTCTCCCCGCCCTTCTCTCTTTCTCCCCCGTTTCTCTCTCTATCTCTCTGGTAAATTCCTGTCATTTCTCAGCAGGTGAGTCTGGGGCAGGTAACACAAGCCTTTCTTCTCACACATGGATGATGCCGCTCACCCTCCTTTCTCCTGCAGATCCACTGCATCATTCCTTACACGCTTGTCTTCAGTCATTAGATGACGGAGAAAGGCCTTTGTGTGGTTTAAGTCTGCAAACTAACCATCTGTGCTGCCTAAACCGTTTCGGTGTTGTCAAGATAATAAACTTGTGTTTCTGGTTCCTCTTTACGGGCTTAATGTAAGCAAAAAAAAAAAAAAAACAATTAGAAAAAAAAAACAATTTCTGTGTCGATCTTATCAAATCAAACTGTAGAGCATATACATATTTTGACTCCAGAATTGGCAAAAAGTAAAATATCAAATTAAAACATAATAGAAATATATATTTAAAAAAAAACATGAGCTAAATTAGTGAGTCATATCTCGGAAGAATTATGTCTGAGGTTAACACATACTTACGGATGCACACACACTTGACGCGCGCCAAGGAAAATCTGACAGTGATGTCAATTTTAGAAAAACCAAGACTCCCCCTAGTGGCGACAAAAGGTGAGTACACCGGAAGACGAAATTAATTGAAGGATTACGATCTTAATTTGACTGGGATTTATACATTTTTGGCATACTCATTTCTTCATAGAAAAACTTAAAATTGAAAACGCCCTAGATTGATCTGAATACACACAACATATTACTCAAATAATAAATAAACCCCAAAATGCGTCAATTATTGAGTTATTCTTGCAATTCACAATTTTGTTCGAGGTTTTAAAGCAAACATACTGAATTCACACACACACACACACACACACACACACACACACACACAAACACACATATATTGTGTTGGCCACCAATCCAGAGTGTGTATCCTCCCTCCGGCCCAAAGATGCTGAGATTGTTCCTGTAAAAAACGATTTACCTTGTCAAAAACTGATCTTTTCATTGCACAAATCTATTGTACATTCAAATGATGTTTATTGCAGTCCTGCCAGATCGTTATCATTTACCTGCTTATTCCATTTCTGGGCCATGGGGAGACACGGCACACTCTCTGGAACGTTAGCCAACAATCCACAGATCAGGACACACACAGAAACTCTCGCTCTTCATTTGTCCATATTTGAGCCATGCAAGGAATTCAGAGACCTGGAATAAACCCACATGAGCGTGTTGTCCATGTTCCTCCCACATGAAGGCATCACAGATATAACGGCATCTTTTCCCTGGAAAGAAATCCAAAAGCACCTTTGAGGATCCACATGACCATAAGAGAATTTAAAAACACTTTACAAACTCAAGGACATTACTTATAATCCCTTCTTAGGGGTCAAGAACAGATAAAAGAAAACATCTGGACCAAATGGAGCAGAACCACTGTGACTCGAGCAACATTCTTCACAATGATGAGTAAAGTGAGTGAGTTTGTCAATATGGCCACTAGGGGCCGCGTCTACATTCTGCTCTGCGTTTAACCTCCCAGTGAAGTTACACAGACAGCGAACACACACAGACCCGGAGCAGTGGGCAGCCTAAGCTCAACCCACTGGACCGACAACTACTCTCTCCAAAGACTCGAACCCACAACCCTGGTGCATCACCACTGCTCATCGTCCTACCGTATGGTCACGGGATGGAGGGAAGACGTGGCAGACGGATGAAGTAATGATCCTCCAGCGGTTCCCGTCACTCATCTGTACAGACGGTTCACGTCTCTGTTGACACAGAGAAACCAGAAAACCACAGAAATGCTTTGTTCCGAGAGATGCCTTCTTCTGCGCGTTTAACAGCTCACTTCAATACGCCCAGGCCCGCGCCAGATGGGCCCTCGACGGACGGAGCCTCAATATAAAGTCGCTCAAGCAGCCTGGAGGCGTCTGAAGTGCATTAAACAAGCGGCTTGTTTGTCACAACCACTTTTGCTTTCATCCTTCAGGCTTATTAAAACCTTTAATGGACGGGCAAACTGTCGCTGTTGTGGAGGACGAGCATGTGCGGTGGCGTTTTTCCCACCACATGAAGAGACAGGTCGCTCACGTCGCCTTCGTGCAGACGGACCCGCGCTTCACTTTGCTTTAAAATAGGACAGAGCTAAGAATGATGTCATGAGGAGACACGCTGCTAGCTTAGCCTAGCCTGTTTGTAAAAAAGCGAGATATGTGAGTGCAAAATACTAAAGTAGATGTAAAAGCTTTGGTTTTGTGGCTTAGAAGTTAAAACTTAAAATCAACATCAAAATCGGCTTAAAATCAACTTCTGATTTAAATAGTAAAGTACTGGAGTAAATGGACTTTGTTTTATTTACTTTGTACTTGGTAGTGAATTTAAAAAAATAAAAGCATCTTTTACTCTCTACTTGACTTCATTTGTGATTGAGTATCTGTACACTTTACTCCACTAGATTTGAATAGACACTTTTTTTTATAGTATAGACATTGTGATTGTACGAGCAAAATCAGCATTTTTTTCTACCGCTGTTAATTTATTGGGTGGACGAAGCGATATCGCCATCTGCAGTGTGTCGAAGGTACTGGATGCTATTTATCAGCTACATCACAGAGGGTTGCCAAATACAACGAGTGACGTAATGAAAATGAAAAAGTACTAAATAATTATTTAAAAATGAAGAAAATTAGAGAGTAAAAGTTGCTTATGAATTTTTTAGTACAAAGTATCCAACATTTTTTAAAAAAGTAAAGTAAAAAAGTCCATTTACTCAAGCACTTTACGCCTCTGAGTTTGGACTAATGAGAACTTTCCTAGAACATCCAAGCATCCTTCAGGAGGCTAGAGAAGCGTTGTGGTGGTGGCATTTTTAAAACGGAGGTCTTTGGTCATGGAAATCACGTGCTATGTGGGAAAAGCACCGCAGACGTGAATCTACATCGACAATGAAAGACACTGTAAACAAAACTAGTTCTGAACTGGAAAAAACCCTTAGAACAGGACCAATAGCACAACCTTTACTCGCGCAGCTGATTTACACAATTCCAAAATGCTCTGAATCGGGACACATAAATCCAGCACTGTCTTCCATTAAAGCACAACCTGGCATGGATAATGAATGCCGGGTCATGTCCGTTCCCAGTCCAGGAATCACGGGGCAGATACACAGGCCCGGATTTGTAGTCTGGCTTCTGTTCTCTGCCTGATTACTTGAGTTTGAATGCTGAGACATGTCTGTTAGTGGAAAGCTCTTTTATTATTATTATTTTTGAGGTTGTGGTGCCCGTTGCCAAAGCCGGAATGCCACATTCCGAGTGCTTGGAGAAAGATCCGTCAGAAGTCAGCACAGAGCCGCGTTTCCCAATGCAAAAGTCTTCGAAAACTAATTTGCCATTCAGATAAAAACACTTCTTTCTGATCGGGCAACACATAAGACGGTCCGGAATGTCTGGATCAATTTACAGGCGACTGACAGGATCGCCAGCGTCCTGCCAAAACTCACTTAGACGTCGATTAAAACAGTTCCGCGGTTATACAAAAGGAAAATTATGCGACTAGGAGTTTGATTTTACCTTTCATCGGAGGACGAGGCGACCATAACACTTCAGGGACGGAACGTTGGTGACTGACCTTTGGGTTTTTTTGTGAATTAGCTTTACAAAAACAAAATGGCCGTCAGTCTGGTCCAGTGCAGCGAGGGGCCAGACAGAGGAAGTCAGATAAGAGCCACGACGCCCGCCTCAGGTTTCAGCCACTGATGTTGGCCAGGTCTGTTGTGTTGACGGACGAAGCGATGGAGCGCAGCATACGCACCGTCCGCATCCGATGGACGTTTCTTGCCAAGCTAAAGGAAATTCTCAATTACACGTCCAATGAACAAAGACGAATGAAATTCAGAGTTCAGACTAGTTTTACAAGCTGCGAGTGTTATTGGTTCACAGGCTAGTTTCTGCCATCTTGAAATGAATAACAACAAGAGTGCAAGATAAGCATGACACACTACAGTTTTTGGATGGCGATTTTGACCTCAAGAAAAGTTTCATTTTCTATGTGATAAGTTAGAGCACGTGCTCAGCGCCATCTTGTGGCCGGGAGGCAGTGATGAGAGGTTGTGAACACAAACAACATCTTGGATGGTCCTGACGTAGTAGAAATTCGCTAAATAAATTTGCCTTGTAAAAAAAACACATCAATGCTAGCTATATTTTGAAAAGACAATCCATCAGTAAATGAAAATCAATTACACAAAAATGCTCAGCAACTTCAATAATACGAAACATGTCATCAAATGACATCAGAAGATGAAATTCAATAAGGCTGATTTTCTTTATGGTTCAGTTTATATAAGGCTGAAACAGTGAGCAGACGTTTAATAAGGGAGAGAAGTTAATAAAAAATGTGTGGTGTGAAAAAAAGTGAAGCTGTGCTGGCGAAAATGACTCTCCAGAAGATGAAGCTTTGTTGCACGAATGGTGGTAAGAAGTCATCTTGGCCTTTTCTTCTCTATGCTTGGACCTACCAAAAATAAGACTAAGACTGTTTTAAGAGTATACAATCTGTCAATACAGTAACAATTTAATGCATCTTACTCAACACTGTTGCACTGTAAATCTTTACTGTGTAATATTTTTGCACCTTAGTTTTTGCACCTTTTTGTCTCTTTGTAAGTTTACTGTTTGTATTTTTGCACATTTTGTTTTACTACTGTTTCGTATTTTTGCACCCCTTGTTTATTTATTCGTACCTAAGATTTTTGCACAACTTCTACTGTTTTTAAATGTTGCTGCTGTTAAACAAAGAAATTTCCCCTAGTGGGATAAATAAAGTCTTCATTCATTCATTCATTCATTCAATAAGACAACGTCTCTTTAAATAACATATCTTATATTCAACATGTCTTGTCATATCCAGTCTTGTGTTTGAGCTGATTGATTTCCTTTATAGAATTATTCACTTTGAGACTTTAGGACTTTTTAACAGGTTTAAAAGTAATTTCAGAGCCGTCGTTTTCTTGCATCGAATGGTTTGAAGAGTTTTAGATGGTCTAGAAGTGATGGTAATCTAGCCAAATTAGCACAAACTTGTGTCACATTATATCTTTGTTGTTGATGATAAAAGATAAATATATCAATTAATAAAGGCATTTTACTAAAATGAACCATGTCTTTCAGTGTTTATGTTTACTTTACTTAAGTGGTAAGAATTTGGGGAATCTTACTATGGTACTTTAACTTTTCTACATTTGGACCGTATAATGTGTGTGTGGGTGAAATATATATTAATTAAAAACCAGTCAATGTCAGTCTTCACTCACTCGTCTTCAAACGTGTGACGTCTGTGGGGGTATTGTTAGTGAAACTACAATTCCACAAGTGTGAAATATAATCGTTAGTGTTTTAAAATTTGTGGTCACATCCTGCCAATCAATGTCAGTGGGTGGGGCTACAGCACGGAGGATGGTGACTGAAAGAGAAGGAAGAGGGTAATGAAGGTAATTGAAGGAATTGTGGAGAAGCTATTAATTCTCAAAGTCGACTGGAATTTATTTACTTTCTTTGTAAATACTTTTGATAACTTTTGTTCATTTATTTTCAGGCATACATTGAATATCCTGCAGTGTTGAGCCCAGTCTTGTTTTGGCCCTCCCTAATAATTACTTATGCACATGTTTTTTTATTAATCTCTATATATATCCACAAACCTATGTGCCATATATCAATATCAATCTGTGTTTCAATCTTTCTATGTTTCCCTCTATTTATGTCTGTCTCTGTCGATGGTTTGTGTATTTCTCTAAGTCAAAATGCATGGATTTCTCTTGGATTAATGTTTTTCCACTGGATCATGCAAACACGGCTCTATTTAAATTGTACGTAGCAGACTAAAGCTCAAACCCTGGAAAAGGCCTAACGTCACTTCAAATGCTCTCCACGGTCGCCGCACCAGAACGACATGTCGTTTTAATGGTTTTAATGCTCGGCTGAACCACAGAGACACGGTGTCCACATCAGCTCGACCGCTCCGGGCCTTTCTGTCAGCAGAGTAAAGCAGATCAGATGTGCTTATGTCAACCATCTCCAGTTACACCAGCGGCTGATTGGAGGAGCTCGACCGCAAGGCAAAAGACAATAAATTACAATTGCATTTCGAGTAATCAAGCACTGAAAACGTTCTATTAAAATCAAGTCTCTAAGACCCAAAGACAACACAAGAAAGTCAACCGTGTTTTTAGTAGTTGTGCAGTTCAAATTGTAGTTACAACAAAAGAAAATGTATAAATAGTAATAAAAAAAAAAAATATATATATATATATATATCATTATTCGATTAAATTCTTCGAACATTTACAAAATGATTTTAAAAAATGTGCCTGTTCTACGACTCGTGAGAGCGAGCACGTGCAGTAACAAATCGACGCCTCAAGGTGTCGCCAGAGCTTTTCAGATGGAGCCGGCGACGTTTGAACGCGATATTGCATCCCAATGATGCTTTGATTTTATTGGCTGATTTTATCTAGGAATCTCAGAATGTCTTTAGATCTCAGTGTAAACGAGAACAAAAGAAGCTTAAGCAATATTCGGTCAAAAGTAAGCCACGATTACATGAGCTGGGCTCAATGTCTTTCCTTTTCAACATTGGTAAAAAAAGTTTTAAAACTCCAAACGCTTATTGCCGTCTGCTATGTGTTTAGAACAACCTGACTCTGTGCCACGATGAAGCTGTGATTAAGTCTCACTGATCCCAGATCAGAGCACAAACACAATTTAGGGATTAACCTTCACATGACCAGGGCAGGCCAGCAGAGCCGTGACGTCACACACGGTTGGTCAGAGCTACAGTAATCGCATCAGGCCCTTTCACGAGCGTCATCCCCGAAGCAGGAGAAAGTTCTGGAGGATGGAGAAGATCACGGCGGGACGCGCGCACTCCACGACCTGCGGCTTGTTCCTTCCCCAGCAGGACCCCGAGAGACAGAAGTCCATAAAAAGCAAGACGAGCGAAAGAGAGAGAGAGAGAGAGAGAGAGAGAGAGAGAGAGAGAGAGAGAGAGAGAGAGAGAGAGAGAGAGACACACACACACACACACACACACACACGCGCGCGCGCGCGCGCACGCACGCGCACACGTAACTAGTTTATGTGCATGGTTCAGAGAAAAATGGAGAATTCTGGTCAGGTGCACGTGGAGCTGATAAATCGATTCATAGATTCAATCTCGTGCGGGATTTAATTTGGTTTCTGTCCGTTATTTCGCCGAGATTTTCCCGCTTTAAGCAAACTGGTGGCACAGTTGGCACCTAATGCGCAGTCGCACGCGCGTGAATCGGAGGTAACGGAGAGTGTTATACGGGGAACTTCGACGGCCCGGGTGGATCCACCGTCAAGTGACCGGAGGTAAGCGTCCCGCCAGAACTGATAAACAAAACAAATATTATTGATAGTAGAATCCGTCACTCAGATCGGATCCGTCATGAACGATTACAGTTTTACCTAAAAAACTTTATTTAAGTGAATTAACGTACCCAAGTTTTGTTCTTCCAAGAAATCCAAGTACTTATTTCTATCTTCATAGTTATAAAACAATATGTAATTTTGAAAATAAAAATCACCATATACTATAGTTTATTAAAATATACGATATTTCTGAGAAAACATCTATATTTTTTTTCCTGATAAATTAATCTGTACATTTAAATGTACAAAATGTTCCAACTGTAAATCTGGACTTTATTTCGTCTTCGTAGTTGTGGTTTGTTTAGTGAATAAACTATCTGTAATGAATTGACAAGTTAAAGAACATTTTGGGGGCAAAATGACATGCATTACCTGTAAATTAGTATCATAATCTCTTATTTTATTTCACCTGCTTATTTTATTGTTCGTTTTTATAAATTGCAATTAATAAAGGTTGAATTATTTTATTATTTATTATTTTATTGTGTGGCTGCCCACTGCTCCGAGTTCGTGTCTGATCGGATGGGTTAAATGCAGAGAAAAAATTTCCCCATGAGGGACTAATAAAGGTACAATTATAATTATAAGTTAAATTGAAATCTTTAGTTAAAATAAAAATATGATTAATTAATTAATTAAATGTAAAACGTTTTTAGCTATTTCTTGACAGAATTTCAAAATGTCACCCACAAAATAATGAATGCATTATTTGGTATTAAAAAAATATTAAATATCATTATAAAAAAATATATATATATATTTAATTAGATTGTTCACCCTCCCAACAATTTTCTGATACACTTTGCCATTTCTGGGCAATGAGGAGTAAAAGCCAATGGGCCTGCTGCTCTGGTATTTGTGTGTGTGTGTGTGTGTGTGTGTGTGTGTGTGTGTGTTTGACTTATGTATTTTTTTTATATCAATTACAATAATTAAATAATTAATTCTAATTGTATTTATAACTCATAATAATTTTGTCACAACCTGCTTGCGTTATTGCCCCGTGAATCCTCGGGTTCTGTTTTGTACGATAAGGTCGTTATAAACATGTGCGGCATGATCTGACCCAGCCGTGTTAGCGAGCTGCGCGACGGCCGGTCTGTCCCCACCCTCCCATGGCATTTCCATGTCACCCAGCGCAGGGTTCACTCCAGGACAGGGAAGTGCGTGAATCGAGGAAAACGAACCCCTGGAACTGGTTGGCCCCTTCATTCTGCAGGTCCCTCCCCTTTGCTTTATTGTCTATTTTGGCTGAACTTGCAGTTCTTCTGCCGGGTGCCAAGAAAACTTCAAGTCCTCTAAAGATACAGCAAGCGAAGCCGGTTCCTGCCTCTCCCGGATCTCCAAGGCAAACGAAAACAAATCCTGCCAGAGTTGGGTCGTTTTTCATGTCGGGTTATGAATGGTGTCCGAACATCCAGTTCAGAATTCCGGCCTGATTCTTCACCTTACGTCCTATTCTCCCGGTGAAGTGCTCTCCAGCGGCAGCGTGTCATTGAAACGTGGTTTGTTCTGCACGGACGTGATCTTTTGACCTGTCGAGTTACTGAACAAGTACGTCGGTTCTTCCAGGTTTAACAACTTCGACTCTGTTTGCAGCTTCTAGATGGATTCGTTTGACAGACTCAGGTTTTGGCGAATCATTTTTCCCTGCACTCATATCGTACAGTACGTGTATAACTCCAGAACACGGAACACGTGGCGTGTCAACGGCGGCCTCGTGTAGTCAGAAATGACATGTGCCTAGTTTAGTGTGTGTGTTAGACAACACTACAGTACTCCTGCTTTATTGAGCACCTGAATATTAGCCGCACATTAACAATAGCTTCATAATAATATTAGCAGAATCTGATATTGGCCTCTCATGAACTGTAGCTTCTCCTGAATGATTCACCTGCGTATTAGCTTCACCTGGATATTGGCTTCGACTGAATGTTACCGTCACATGAACATTAGCGTCACCTGTAATTTAGCTGCACACTAATATTAGCTTTGGCTTGAATATTAGCTTCACCTGAACATTAGCATCGCCTGAACATTAGCTTCACCTGAATTATAATACCTTAATCTGAATATTTCCCACACATACTTTTGCATAAGCTTCATCTAAATATAACATGAATATTAGTTTCACCTGAGTTTGAAATGCACCTGAAATCTCTAAGCTTCAATGTTCAACACACATTTTTTAACAATAGCCCATTGTACTGTACCGAATACATTATGAATATCAAACGCCTTCTTTAGTGTTCCCACCACCATGTCCTACAGCGAGCCATATTTCGGCTTCACGACGGGTTTGTTTAAATCATCCGCGTTGAGCGAACATGAGCCCTGATGGAACCGTTTCTGCTTTTCCAGCTTCAGCTGATGTTTTCTCCAGCAGTGAAAGACAAGCGCTGGCCGCTGGTTTGATGGAGCAGCGGCGCTCTCAGGTAGCAGGCGAAGGGCCTGCGAGAGACATTACCGACTCGGGAGTGGCAAACGGCCTAATGAGAACAAATTATCTTGCTGTTGGCTATTCCGGGGACTGGGATCAGTTCCAGAAGAGACGTGGGACTGGGTTCTTGACTTCAGAAAGCAGGTTGAAGCAGAATCTGGTGGGTGATCTGCACTTCCGTAGGGAGATTCAAACCTGCAACATCTCGGACACAAGTCCTTGTCCCTGGATCACAATTCGCCAAATAGATACATTTGAGCGACTCGACTAAAGAAAGCTCCTCCCACGTTTTTAAACGCCAGTAGCTTCCAACCAATCAAACCAGCTAAGAATATGACTTTCTCAAACAAGACTAACAAGCTTTCTAGAACTAATTTGCTAAATATTATGTTTTTACCCGTTTGCCATTGGCTACTTTTCAGTGGCACAACGAGTAGGTCAACATGCATATCTATTTTCATTGCATAGATCTGCCCGATACAAAAGCTTAAATAGCATTGAATTGTTCTCCATGTTTTCAATGCACAACGGCAAATCTGTCTTCTTCACAGAATATTGTTCATGCACTTGACCTGAGTGAAAAATGAGCGCGCTAGCTGCTAAAAAGCTACACAACCTCAGTGGCCCAAAACAGAGCGCATTAATTTTCCTCCGCTAGAACGGCGCAGCTAATTTCATGCTACACTCTCTGCTTTATGTCTATTTAATCACCGCTGATGTTTTTTTTAACCCCATATCATTTAGTAACGGTCCTTCCCTTCCATCGTGCCACATTATTAGCGGTTAGCTTCAATAGCTAAGCCATTCAGCAGAGTTTCTATTTATAAGCTAACTGCTAATGGCAAAAACACTTGCTAACCTAATTTTATGATGACTCTTAATGGCCCAGAAGAAAGTTAAATCAAGAAAAAGCCACTAAAGACCAGGGTTTGAAAGGAAAGTTGGAGTCTTTGCAGCAGGCGTTTGATTCTGCGTTTCCCTGCCAGAGGGAATTTAGATGGAGTGCAGCCCAGAATCAGAGGTGTGTTAAACTTCTGCCATTTCAGCAGTTTTCAGCCGATGTTTTCCTTCAGGACTTCAGTAATTAAACGGTGATTTGCTGTGGTAATACAATTCTTTTTAGACACCAGTCATCTTGAGGCTTAGCATCTTTATATTTACGCATTTAACAGACATTTTCAACAAACTATTTTCAAACTAACATTATTCGCAGCACACTGAGGCAAAAAAAAAAATGCAAATAAATACTCTTTTGTGGGTCACTGAAAAGATCGAATTGGTCAAATCTATAAAGAATTGCATCGCTTCGACCATGCAATGGCAACATTTAGCATTGTTGTGTAAAATTGCGCAGTTTTGTGCAAATTTGTGACACTGTGTATTTTTGCTTAAACTTAAATTCACGTTGCTTTGCAACATTACGTAAAACGGCTTTGCAATTTCAAATATTTTCTTGGCTTCACAAATCTATCCAAAATCACGTTGCTTGTTTATTCCAAAATCACCATGCCATTATAATTCCGTGTGTTTGTTTGGATTGAGCTTGGACTGGTGGTCTCTCTGAAACTCGGGGAATTCTCCATCACACTTCACATGTGGAATCGGTCTATAACGATGTTTACCAAGTGAAGCATTTCAGTTCCAAAATGAAGCTTCATCCGTATTTGGGTCAGCTTTATTAATGACTGGGTGTAAGTAAAATTTAAATTGAATTAAAATACAGAGATTTAATATTGACAGTGAATTGCCATCTGGTGTAATGTGTTTTTTTTGTTACTAAGGTAGAAAAAAACTGAAATAAAGACTGTAATAACATATTTTCCCATAGTGTATATAAACAAAACAGACCAGATTTACATGCTTCAATATATCTCCATTTTGTAATTTGATTTTGAATCTCAAAACGTATTTAAAAATATTGAAAGAATGATTGAAGTAAAATTATCAAAATATTGCAACTATTAGAATGTGGTAATCTATTGTCTAAAGTCCAATAAATTAGTGTGGAACAATTTCTGTAACATTTACATTCATGTTTATCATAAGTCAAATATGCAGGAATCTAGAACACATTTTAACAAGAGAAAGATTTTAGAGTGGTGTTGTAAAAGTGTAAATTGTGTGATGTCGGGTTTCCATGACGTTTACACGTGTGTGTGTGTGTGTGTCTGTGTCACCGCGTGAACCCATTCACCTCCGACCCAGACGGCACCTGTCGAGCGTCCAGCGAGGGCCGATGGGCTCATGAGCAGACATCCTGTCTCCTGAAGCTTTGGTTCTGTTGAGACGACCGTCCTTCTGGACTCGGATCACGGCGTGATTTGTGGCTGATTCGTGGCGCCGTGACTCACAGCTCCGGTTACACGCGGCGATGCGACGCTGAAGTGCACAGATGGCGAGAGCCGACACCTGATCCTGCTGACCACGGCGCTGCCTTCCTGAAGAACACCGTTATTAAATATAATACTGACAATTCTGCCTCAACAACCAATCAGCACAAGTGCAATCTTCTTCTCTCTGTCTCTCCCTGCATCTCTCTGTCACTTATTTGTTTTTATTAGCAGTAGACGTTGTATTGTTTGTTCACTCATGATGTGTGTGTGTGTGTGTGTGTGTGAGTGTGTGTGTGTTCATGAGGTGGTGCTAAGGAAGTCAGTAGTTAGTAGACTCGTTTCTAAAAGCCGTGTGTGTGTGTGTGTGTGTGTGTGTGTGTGTGTGTGTGTGTGTGTGTGTGTGTGTGTGAACGACTGCAGAACAGACAGTGAGTGTTAAAACTCTGAGTCTCGTGAAAGATCTGAGATTTCAAATCAAAAGCAGGTGGTTTAGAAATTCACTTCCACCATCCGGATTTGGGTCAAGATTCTTGAAGTGGCAGGTTAGAAGATCCTCGTAGACTAGCCCGGGACAGGAAAAGCACTTTATTGGCAACTTTGTTTCATCAGACCTGATATAAAATAACTAAAATGTTTCAGTTGAGAAAATATACGCCAAAAAGTCTCACTAATAAATTTAATATTGTCAAAAATTTGTATTTTTTTTTTCCAGACAGGAAGTGAGTACAAAATTAGGATTTACTTATGCACTTCCTAAACACTTTGGTATACAGTGAAGATAGGAGGCTCAAGACAAAGCAAACATATATTTCAGTTTTCATTCACCCGTTCATCAATTCACATTTCATAAACTTGTTTTTATAAATAAATGTTTAATACATTTTTATGTATTTATTTTATTCATTGATTGTGGTTTTATGCCCTATCAGAATGTAACCAGTTTATCTTTTCTCTGTGTCAAAGAATCTATTGAATAACTGAATAAGTTACTGACGTTAAGGGGAAATAAGAGTTAATTCTCTTAAAAGTGGCTATAAATTTGTTGTCATGGTGTAAACCGTTCACACATACATCACTAGCTAGGTAGAGGTCTACAAACCAAACAAGCCTCTGTAAATCTCTGTGTGTGATGTGACTCAATTTTTAAGCACAGATTGACAATTATTCTAACAAAACTATTGTTTGTCTCTTCTCTTTTATTTTCTCTTTCTTTGTCACACTCCAGCTCTCTCTCTCTCTCTCTCTCTCTCTCTCTCTCTCTCTCTCTCTCTCTCTCTCTCTCTCTCTCTCTCTCTCTCTCTCTCCCCGTGGCAGCTTCAGAAAGCAGTGAAAGACGCGGCTGTATTTCAGACCTTTCTGAGAAAGGGACTGGATGAGGACTGTTTCTCAATGTGAGTTTGTTTTTTGTTTGATTCTGCTAGTTTAATTCTTAAATCCTGACAAAATCTCATGTTTTTGGTATATTTAGAAATTTATGATTGCTATGTGTAAAATAAATAAATATGAAAAACAAATCAACTTATTATTTAATTTATTGTGCTTGATCTGTGTTTGTATATATGTATACATATATACACAGTACACACTACATAAACTACTGTATTTGTTTTGTATTGTTGTATACTATTTACATGAGCAATCAATTTAAGTCTAGCATTTATGTTTTGTAAAATATAATTACTTCCTTAGGGTTCATAATTGTTTGTAATGAAAACTCTATTTAAACGAGAAACGTCATTTAACTGAAAATTGCTTTTAATATACCGTAACATCACATTTTCAATATTAGGACTTTTAATACTTAACATGTTGCATGATTTCAAAAACCTAAAATAATATCTAAAATATCTAAGATAATAAGTCAAATTAATATTATGTAACATAATTTAAATATTATCGTACAGATTAATGCAACTATTTCAATTTTTTCTATTAAAATGTGATTTAATAGATTGAACTATCTATAGGACAAATTAAGTGATTTATAGTAAAAGTAAAATGTAAATGATTTTAAATTGTATGAATATTGTAAATAAACTCAGCTGTCTAATTTACATTTACAGCTGTTTAAAATACATATACTGTATTTATGTTTATACATGTTAAAGTGTAAGTACAAGTATATTTACAAAATCTTTACAAAGCAACTTTATACGTAAACTAACACGTTATTCATATTTAAATATTAACACAAATTTAGTGGATAATAAAATCTAAAACGTTTTAAAACATAAAAAAGTAGGTTTAAACAGTAAATAAATTAATAACGTACACGCGACCATTAAACTATGTACTGCTAAATTATTAGGTTGTATGCTTTTTTCTACAGCAGATGAATTGGCTGTAACAATTCCTTTTTAGCCGATTACTTTGACCTTTTCGTACAGACGAATAGAGCACGATGTGCCTCAACATCAGCATGTAGCGTAAAACCAGTCGCAAGCACAGCAAGCAAACTCAGTGTCGCTCGAATGCCCTTGGAGGTCAAAGGTCAGTGGCAGTCAATAAAAGAGCTGTCTGGGGTCTCGGGGGTCATTCCCAAGGGTCCGGTCCGCGTGTTTGCTGCACTCAAAGTGAGTGTGATCTTCAGCGTCTCAAAGCAAACAAATGTGCACCTTGTCAATTCAAGCCGAAACGCCCCTCCAGTAACACTTTTGACCCAGGGGTCACCACATTTCTTCTGCACCAATAGGGGGTCAAAAGAGCAGCGTATTAGGCACGCGCAGAGGTCAAAGGTCAGACCACCTCACACTGCCCGATGATTCCTTTTAGTTGATGCTTCATTTGGTTCAGATTGACATGGACGTACGTGCGTGTGTGCTGCACAGTGCACACAATTAAAACATGGTACAAATTAACTGTGCATTAAAAGTAAATACAATAAAGATATGCACCCAAATAAACTAGATAAGGTGAACCAGCAGATCTAATCTCAATACATTTTTTTTTTACATATTATTTTATCAAGCTACCCGATACAATTTTGCATAATATTAGTGAGCGTTTAAAATAACAGAATGAGATGACAGCATGAAAAGGTGTTTTTGCTATGAGGTGGTGGCATTTTGTGTGAGCGTGTACTAAGCAGCTTAGCATGTAGCTTAGCTTTAAATTGCATTCCTTCGTGTAAAATCGCAAGCTCTCTATTGACGTTTCTCTGACACTTAGCGTCTTGCTAAGAGAAGCCATGTTTGACACACCTTCTTCTTAGCATGATGCTAACGCTATTCCAGAGCTGTTCAGGGCGTACTTATTTACGAATACTTCTTTTAGGATGAACTTTGCTTTATGGGATGTCTGATGTCTTTTTCTGAGGTAAAAGCGTGCATTTAAAGTGCGTTCGTTTGTTGCCCCCTCAAACGAAGCGCCCGATTGGTCCGCAGCCGTGGCGAGATGTGACGTCGGAGAAAAAACGGCGCGGTCTCTAGCTAAACAGACAACTCGGCTTGTCTCCAGCAGGCCGCACGAGCACCGCAAGGCTTGGTTTAACTCCATCCTCATGCTTGGCAGCAGAGACGCACCGCGAGGACGGACGCGAAGCAGCTCTGCAAATGACGGGAGCCGTGCCTCGTGCTGCCGGGACAGCGGCCATGTTAGAGTCAGGAGCCAAATCTCTCCGACTGGACGTCACCAATCTCCCCAGAGCCTCCGGAGGCCGAGAACCACTGCGAGGAGAAGTGGTGAGTGAGTGGAAGAGCTGCAGTCGGACTTTTTTTTTCGGCCCCCGGGCTGTGTAGCCTCGGTTTGGAGTTTGAGAGGAAGAGCAGGAGATAGAGAGAGAGAGAGAGAGAGAGAGAGGGAGAGCGAG
>CM051497.1:2941891-2956799 GCA_028031935.1 Paedocypris micromegethes
TCTCTCTCTCTCTCTCTCTCTCTCTCTCTCTCTCTCTCTCTCTCTCTCCCTCCCCTCTCTTCTTATAGGGTCATATTTGCTTTCATGGCTTGTAACTAGAAATAATAAAACTTCTCACTAGTTTTTCTTCGACCTATTGCTGAACTTTCCAAACAGGATTTTCAGGTTTGAGTTTTTCTCTTGTTTTGAAGGTTTTTCCCGATGGGCACATCACACTGAGCCTTGATTTGCTCATTAACGGTCACATGACCAAATGCTGGACCTCTACAAGCGAGTAAGTGTTTGTGTAAGTCCAGTGCTGGAAATAGGCTGACAGAAGGAAAGACAGGTTGACTTGATTGATCCGCGAGGGGAGTTTAGTTTAAGCCGCCGTGGAGGAGTTTCTGGTCTTATCTGCTGTTGTCTCACTGAAGGTTTAATCTCAGCCGTTCCCGTCTTGACACACAACACTGCATTTGTGCGCACTACTTAAGTCTGTCTGACAGCGACTCTAAGTGTCCATCACGCTAACTGACCGTGTCAGACGCGGACGAAGACGTAAGCGGCTCAGAAAAGACTATGAGTTAATGATGCCGGGGGTCTTTTCCACTGGGAGACACTCATGATGCGTGATAGCTTCAACTTAATTCCCTTTTATTTAAAAAAATTGTTTTTTTTTTCCTGGAAAACATTCAGTTAAACTGTGTAAGTTTTGGATCTGGCACCCAGGTGTTGGAGGTTCGAATCCCAGTCCGGGCGGCAATCCTTCCTTGATCAAGACAGCGACCCCCACATTTCCCCGACCCCCCCGGCTTAAGACTGCCCACTGCTCCTGGTTTGTGTATATAAACTTTACTCAATGGTTAAATGCAGCACTGAATTTAGATACTGCCCCTAGTGGCCATATAGACACACTTACTTTCTTCTTCTTTCTTTTTTTTTTGACCATTTAAAACAAGACTAGCTAAAACCCTGAACCCAAACCGCTCTAACCACCGTCTGCACTAGTAAAGACAACCGTGAGTTTCACAACAAGTAAAGTCAACAAGAAAAGTTAGCAGAGTGGCGTGTGCGTGTATGTGTGTACGTATGCGGTGGGCACCGTGAGAAGTGTGTCGCCAGGGTCAGTGGGTTTGGGTGTCTGGTTTTGTTTTCGCACCCCTAACCCACCAACCTGAAACCAGAAGCGTGAGGCGTGGGCGGGAAGCTCGGACCACCAGTGCGTCTGCTGGGATTTTCCATCGGCTTCAGGACGTTTGGTGGTTTAGGCCTTCAGATTCCTGCTGGGAGTGTTTTTCTGATGTATATCCTACATTCAGACGTGTTTCGATGCAGACTATAATTCTCTTTTTTTATGTGACGTTAATAATGCAGATGACCTTGATTCGCTAAGCTTCTCTGAAGATCTTATAGCTAACGGGCTAATCTGGCCGTCACATACTGCATATTCCCAATCTGAGGACGAGTGTTATTGGATGGACTGGATGTGTCATTATATGTGTTCAGCGGGAAGAGTTATGATCTTTATGGTTTGCTTGATGCTGATTGGTTGACGCTTTGTTTACACTTGACCGATAATCTGCAGCTGAAATGCAGTCTGAAGAAATCCATATTCATTTTTCCTAATTGGATTATGATCTGATTCGTTAAGACGAGTTGTATTGACGCACCTCAAATCAAGATCTGGCAGTTTAAGGCTCGGTTTGTAGAATCCAGTCTTTGTGTTTGAGCAATGGTATGTTATTTGTGGTCTATCTCCTGCACACGGAGGGATGTCTAACAAGACCAGTCCACCCTGCTGAAGTGACGAGTGTTGTCGGATTATCTGGTGCAGAAGTTCAGCGGCGGGATATTCCTGTGCAGTACGGCGTGTGCTGGCGGCGAGCTCGCGTTACACGCAGTACCTTATGTAATGGCGGCGCCTTGTTCTCCTGCGACTGATCAGACGCGTGATTGACGAGTTTAGTTGCGTTGAAGTGACCCTGATTGTTCAGACGCTCAGAGATGCTGCAGAACATCTGGTCTTCTGTCCACGTCCCTTCAGTCTCCAGAAGAACTTGAGGATGCAAAAACTTTTTTTTATAAGCTATGACTTATTAAGTTAACTTTGTGTTATTAAATCAATTATTTTTCAATTTTATTTAGATTTTATATACATTTGTTTTTCATCATCTAATTGAACTTTTCATTTTTATCAATTTTGACTGCTTCACATTCATCTTGCCTTCCTATTTGTCTTCCTTTTTGTCTATTAAAATTTTTATTCCTTTTATTATTCATTTAAACATGTGTGGATTATCTGAAAAATAGAAAAAAATGAATGTGCTATTGAAAAAACTGAATTGTTGTTGTTGTTGTTGTTGTTGATTGATTGATTGGTTAGTTGGTCAGTCGATTGATATAAATATAAATATAGATTAATATAGATAAATATATATATATATATATATATATATATATATATATAGAGAGAGAGAGAGAGAGAGAGAGATAAATATAAAGATTTGTTAAATAGTTATAATATAAATAAGATATAAAGAAATAGTCTGACATATCGCTGAACTGATTAATTGGTTGATTGATTGATTGATTGATGTTCCAACCCTGTAAGTTCCTGTATCTGCATCTTCACCACCGATCTGAAGTTCACAAGTTGATAGCACAATCTGAATTGAATAGTTCAGTGTAGTTGCATCAATCCACATGTATTCTTTATAAAATCAAACTGAGTAAAATCTTGGTTTTTAGAGTGTTGATGAAAGCCGATGATGAAATGTTTGCCTTGGCTTCTTTTAGTCCGTTTACGAGCGTGTCCTCGCTGTCATTAGCTGTGATTTCAACTAAGCGCTTTGAGTCCGTCTGTGACCTTGAGTGTCGCTTGACTCCTGACACACACTCACACACACACACACACGACACTTTTATGCCTCCTTGGATTTTCTCCCGGAATTTCATACATCGGTTTTTTTTTTTTGGAAGCAGCACGCTGCGTCCTCTCTTTCAGAGTCTGAGCCGCAGTGGCCTAGTAGTAAAGAGTTAGGCTTGTGACCACAAGGATGCATGTTCGAATCCCAGACCCGTAGGTTTCAGAAATTAGCAACACACACAGACCAGCAAACACACAACATTTGCTCTTCCTTCTCAGGCCGATGCGTGATTGGACCCTGCAGCCGGCCCATCATCATGGTCGACGTGGAGAACCACTACAGTCCCCCATCCTCGCTGGAGGACTCGGTCCTGGACAGCCCTCTGTGCCGGGACTTCATGGGTGGAATTGAGGACTTTCAGGACATTTCTCAGTCCATGAACGAGGACGCCCTCAGCGGCTTCGAGATGGCGGAGAACCATTCATCAGGCCTGGGCTCGGGCTCGGAGAGCTCCAGCGCCTTCGGTAGGGTTTTTATTTTCAATGCAGGTCTGTGTATGGTGATGTGTTTCCTGTCCGACCGTGTAGATGCTCTGACTCCCGCGTCCAGCCCGTGTTCTGGTGTGCATGGCGGCCCGGCCGGACCCGATGAGTTCAGCTCCACCTCTCTGAACCTGGAGTGCCGCGTGTGCTCGGACCGCGCGTCTGGATACCACTACGGCGTTCATGCGTGTGAGGGCTGCAAGGTCAGAAGCTTTACGTCTATATAAAAGTACAGATAAATTATTATTATTATTTATTATTAAATCCGATAATATTATAAAGATGAAAGATTAAAAAGCTTGTATCAAGTTTTAGATTTTAATGGTTATTTAACTCCTTTGCTCGTTTCACAATGTTATTTTGAAACGGGATAAAGAAGTGGCGTTGATCTCATGTCACAGTGAACATTAGAATCCATCCTAATTGTCCTCTGCTCAACCTCTCCTCCTCTTCCTCGTCTCCCTGGTGTCCGTCCATCTCGTCTGCTGTTGAAACTTCAGCAGTGTTTCTGGGGACATCATGGCTCAATATCAGTGAAGCAACGGGGGTTTTTATGAGCCGCTGGTTGTCTTCATCGCTCATGCGGATTGTGCAAAGATGCCTGGTTTCGTGCAGTAGTGACTTTCCACATGTGCCTTGGCTGGTTTTTTTTTTTCACGAAAAAACTGTGATTGCGCAGTGTGATTGACAGAGTCTTGCAGCTCGTGGCTTGTGATGGATCGTCGATTCTGTCGCTGGTGAAATCAGTTGTGCTGGTCGACTGTTTCCAGTCGCGTGGTTGAAACACACTCAAATTAGACAGAAAGACAGACAGATGGACAGACAAGCGCATTCAAATCTGCCAGACGCACAGTGACACGGATGAATGGATGGACAGACAGAGAGACAGATGGATTAATGATGACGTTTTTGCGAATATTTTGGTACTTATTAGTGTTTTTGGCTACTTTGTTGATTTAAAAGTTGCTTACATTTTTGATTTTGAAGTATTTTGAACATTTTGAAGTACAAAGTACAAGTACTCAGTGTTTCAATGTCTAATTTTTCAGTTTCTTTACGCGTTATATTCTTTACGCGTCATACTTTTTTTTTTTTTGCTTGCTCAATTGAAAAATAATCAATTGGTCCAATGGTCCAAGAGATTTTTGGTTCGAATCCCCCCTACGACTGGTTCTACAACTAAGGGGGGCAAGACACTGAAGCCCCACATGCCCCCCTGGGCGCCGCACCATGTGGCTGAGTTTGTAGTGAAAAACAGTTCATTACATTGTGTACCATGGTGTATAATAAATGTATGTGACAAATAAAATTTGAATTTCAATTTTAAATGTTCGTTTGGAAAGATAATACAGTATATGAATGGATAGATAAATATGCCATACATACGGCGCGAGTGCAGCGGGTTCAGCCACGACAGACATCAGCAATCACAAATAAATGGAAACATGTAGTCTTTCCTAATATTATTTATTATCAATTTTCATGTACAAAAGCGTTAAGGTGAACGATGCGAAGGAGGAACACGCGTAGATCTTTCAGATGGCCAGAAAATAACGTTATATCTTGACACCGGCTATGTAAAACATTCGTCCTTCCTAATACTTTTTATCCATTCTTTCAAGCACAACAACATTAAAGTGAACGGTGCGAATGAGGAACATGCATACTGTATATGTTTCAGGTGGTGTGTTTTAAACTTGTCTTGACACCTGCGAATAATTCGTGACATGTCAAAAAATACAGGTGTCTGGTCTGCATTTGCAATTTGAGAAAGCGAGTATTGCTGCGCCACCCGCTGGCGAATTGTGAACCTGTGGAAACTCGTCAGCTGGTCGGTGTAATCTTTCGGCCACTTTTGACACGGGCTCGTTCTCTTACGGATTGTCAGCCCCTTTCGCCGCGTGAAACGGACAACCCACCCGTAGCTGGCTTTAAATTCGGAAGTGGGAATGTTGTTCTTACTAGCCAGTTCTCTCGCTTTCAACTGCAACATTTCATGCGTGACTGTGAATCTGTCATCTGGAAGTGCCCTGAAGTACTCCAGCAATCCGGCATCTACCTCAGGAAATCTTCCTTTTCGCGGGCCTCGGAACGATCGAGCACTTCTTTTCCCCTTCAGAAGAACCTGCTTATTTTTTATCCATCTTATGACAGCTTCTGTCCACACCAAATTGTCTCGCTGCCTTTTCTCGTTTTCTTCAGTGAACAGCACCACTGAGAGTTTGAAAGTCACGGTATAACTCAGACGGGTTCTCTCCATGTTGTCACTGCCACTGACTGACCTTCGCAGCAATACATCGCCTCTCGTTTCAGTTAAAAGTCCCGTAGTAATAATAATAATAATTAAATAAATAAATAAAATACATTTTGTAAAATTTTTTTATGATTGAAAAACCAGGGGTGGTGCTTATATTCGCGGGGTGCTTATATTCAGGTAAATACGGTATATATCCGTCACTCTCTCTGTTCCTGGGGTCTGCAGGGTTTCTTCCGCCGGACCATCCGCCTCAAGCTGGACTATGATAAGTGCGAGCGCCACTGTAAGATCCAGAAGAAGAACCGGAACAAGTGCCAATACTGTCGTTTTCAGAAGTGCCTGTCTGTGGGCATGTCCCACAACGGTGAGTGTCTTCCTCCATCTCTCAGACCAGGAGCCCTTTAGTTTATTGCTGCAAACCAAGTTTTCAGGACAAACGTACAGTTGTGACCTAAAAGCACAAAATCCTGCTTGTCTTTATTTAAACACAAGGGGAGAAAGAAAGGGTTAAACGGGCATAATGATTAAAATGCTTTTTGAAAGAGAGATGTAGGCAAATAACATTTGGGAAAGGGGAAAGAAGAAAGGGAAGACTGAGAGAGTGACACGAGTACAGAAAGAAAGAACTGCAAAAAAAAAACTGCAAAAGAGGGAGAAAGACAGAGAGAGAAAATACTAAAAACAGAGAAAGACTTGGAGAAAGTAAGATTAGAAAGAGAGAGAGATTGTCAGGGAGAACGTCTGAAAAATAAAAACGTAACAAAGAAGAAAAGAAGAAGTAAATATTTAAAATGAGCTCATATATTTCTGGTGGTCTGGATCATGAGGGATGGATTTTCCGTGTTCTGTGTCCGTCAGCCATCCGGTTTGGCCGAATGCCTCAGTCAGAGAAGTTGCGATTGAAAGCGGAGATTCTCACGGGGGAGCGAGAGCTGGAAGACCCTCAGCTGGCCGATCAGAAGACCCTCGCCAAGCAGATCTATGAGGCATATCTGAAGAACTTCAGCATGAACAAGTCTAAAGCGCGGACCATCCTGACGGGCAAGACCATCACACCGGTGCGCATGAAACATGGATGGATGGATGGATAGACAGTCAAGGGACAGACAGATGAATAGATGGATAAACAGATGATAGGCTTAGAGAGACAATAGACGCATAGATGGTTTACTTTTTTAGAATTTTTTTTCTAAAAGATAAGATAGATATTCTTATTTATTTAAAATATTGTAAACGGTTTATGAATACATAAATCAATAAGAAAACCAATACAAATAATAAAATATTATATACATAAATAATAGATAAATAAATTTAATATATATTATTTATTTAAACATTTTTTTATTTCAAATATAGCAGACCGACAGACAGACAGAAAAAAGGATGTATGAATGGACAGATGGATGAACAGATGGCTGCTGAACAGATGATAGGCTCAGACATACAAGTGGAAGAGAGATCTATTTTCTTCCAGGCATTTTTTATTTTTAAAGAACTCTGTTATGGCAGAATTTTAATAATGTGTGTTTTATTATAGACAAAATAACTGTAAAATATATTTGAATCTTGTGTCAGTTTTTATTTGATGCATTTCATAAAGTATCCAGACTTTATGTCCACAACTGTCTGTTTTGAAGTGTTGTCTCCTCGGTTACTGTAGGTTTAAGTAAAACAGTGGCACCGGTGTTTGTCGTTTAATGCGATGATGCGTTTGGTTCTGATTCCTGGATCTGCTCCTGCAGCCGTTCGTCATCCACGACATGGACACGCTGCACCTGGCCGAGCAGACGTTTGTGGCCAAGATGGTGGCCACACCGGGCGGAATGCTGAGCAAGGAGGCGGAGGTGCGACTGTTCCACTGTTGCCAGTGCACATCGGTGGAGACCGTCACCGAGTTGACGGAGTTTGCCAAGTCTGTGCCGGGCTTCTCCATCCTGGACCTGAACGACCAGGTCAGTGCCCAGACACGTCCAGGTGAAGATCAGCTCTCTCATGGCTGCCGCTCACAGGTGACGCTGCTGAAGTACGGCGTCCACGAGGCGCTCTTCGCCATGCTGGCGTCCTCCATGAACAAAGACGGCCTGCTGGTGGCGTACGGCAGCGGCTTCATCACCCGAGAGTTCCTCAAGAGTTTACGCCGGCCCTTCAGTGAAATGATGGAGCCCAAGTTTCAGTTCGCCATGAAGTTCAACTCGCTGGAGCTGGACGACAGCGACCTGGCTCTGTTTGTGGCTGCCATCATCTGCTGTGGAGGTAAAGTGGCTTCCCAGCGTTCCAGTCGTCCGGTAAATCCAGCCGATCCATCGCTTTATGTCCATTTTCCTCCAGACCGGCCAGGCCTGGTCAACGTCCCACACATCGAACGGATGCAAGAGGGAATCGTTGGCATCCTTCATCAGCATCTCAAGAGCAACCACCCCGACAACGGTTTCCTGTTCCCCAAACTCCTGCAGAAGCTGGTGGACCTGCGGCAGCTGGTGACGGAGCACGCGCTGCTGGTGCAGGAGATGAAGAAGACGGAGCACACGGCGCTGCATCCCCTGCTGCAGGAGATCTACCGGGACATGTACTGAAGCGTGACCACTGAAACCACTGGAAGGCTGTGGAACGCTGTGGAAAAGTTCTGGGATTTTCTGCGCTCGCCTGGGAGCCGAAACTGTGAATATGACTCGTAAAGCAATAACGTTTTTTCACTACTCAAAGTGGTGTGATGCGATAAAGTCTGCTGCGTTTGGTGAAACCACCCAAGTGACTTTGACTCGTCGAGTAAATCTACAGGGATTTTGCGAATACTAATGTCACCTCACGCTAACACTGTGCTAATGATTAGCAATATCGTGTAAATAAGATGCGTCATGACGCGGCAAAACGGTTGACATTCGCGCTTCGGCTGTGCGGCTTCTGCAGCAGTATTAAACAAATCAACACTAGCTCATTACAGGAGACATACATATGTACGTGTTAGCAATACAAATGCTCTATTTTTGCAATACATGCTGTAATTGTACATAATGGCTTTTAATGACAAGGCTTATGATAACAGACTGTAAATTTCACTTAACTCTCACAAGACACACTTTAGTGGCTGTGGTTCCTCACATTCATGCCGCCGTGCCTCAGATGGGACTGGATAACGTGTGGTTTCAGACACCGTTGCTCAAGTCCGGTTTCTTTCTACGTTTAGGTTTTATTTGTGCTTTAGCATTTTAGGACGTTGGTAGTGAAAATAAATCTCCTAAGGCCTAATGCTAAAATGTATTTTTCCTTTTTCACTTTTCGCTTTCAGCAATTAAGGAAAAGACTTCTGTGATCTCGTCTAAAAAAGATGAAGAAATCGGTGCTATATTCACATTTAGGCAAGGCTTTTGACATGACGAGTTTTTAATTGGTTCGATGAGCTCGTTTTTTAAAAATTATAAAGTTTGTTGAGGCACTAGTAAATTTTTTTTTACATGTATCACAACAGACTTTAGTTAGGATATACAGTACACTCCAGCTTTCAGTCTAAACGTCTGAATTTGTGGTGAGATATGATTCAGCTCTTTTTCTCTATTTTTTGTCGTTAAATGATGTAAAAATAATTCAGTCAAGAATTCAAATGAAACGCCTAACGCTTCTGATTGGCTGTTGCCACTCTTTGGTTTGCAACTGACTGTGATTTTATTGCTTCTTTGAGGATGAAATGATTGACAGGTTCCGTCCCTCTTTTCTCTGAAAGGACACGGATGCACTTAAACCGAAGTATTTTAGTAACAGGAAATGTTCCTTCTCTGTACTGGACCGGAGTGAAAACTTACCGGCGAGTAAATCTCACACTCCATGCGACGATGTTCATTTAAACAGTCTTTTATAAAATAAAAAAGATCTTGATTTGGTTACGAATACAATGTTCTTGAACTATTCTTGTGTTTAGATGTATGTACGTACTTTCCTCTTTTCGATTTCTAATCGAGACTACAATGACGTCATTGAGCCGCGTGTTCACTGGCGCACGCTGCATATTAGTAATCTTTTTAAGAAACAAAATCATGTTGGTCGCAAAAATCAAGTTTTTCCGGAGAGTATTTTAACTTGTTTTTATATAGGATATGACTATATTCGTTCAACAATGTTCTTTACAACATCTATCAATGCAATTTTTATGTTAATGAAAAATAATCACTAAAAACATTCATGACAAATGTCGACATGATGTTTCAGTCCAATGTACGATTCTTAATCCCATGTTCATACACGTTTTGTATTTTCATGTCATCACAATTGTGCGTTTCACTCCCTGTTTGAGTCTCATTTTGAAATCAGGAATTGTCTATGCTGTAAATGCAGTAAAACACTCCACAGTTTTTTTTTGCTGTTTTTGTGTTTTTCTTATTCACTTCTCTCTTTTATTAGCGTAATATAGTGTTTTGGCTGTGATGTTAAAATTCAGGCCACTGCTGCTCTTTTATCGGAATCTGTCTGCGCTTTTATTTAGTCCTGTCACAAAATAAAAAAAAAGATTTCTAACACTTCCTATGTTTTTATAATTGTGTGTGTGTGTGTGTGTGCGTGCGTGCGTGCGTGCGTGCGTGCGTGCGTGCGTGCGTGTGTGAGAGAGAGAGAGAGAGAGAGAGAGTGCGTGTTTTCCAAAGTCCTACAAGCCACTAGGTGGCGGTCAGCCTCGCGTCTTCTAGCAACATGGCGGCGTCCATAGCATGGTCACGTTATTTTTGCCGGAGAAAATGTTTGATTAAAACTTCTCTGCGCCGATCTTCGTCCGGGGGCAGCGGTCTCCTCGCCGCCCTACATAACCGCGGGCTCCTGAAGGAATCGTTCCCTGACCGGGCAGCTCAAGCCGAGCTCCCGGAGCTTCTCCGCTCCGGCCCCCAGACCATCTACTGCGGCTTCGACCCTACGGCGGACAGTCTCCACGCCGGTAACCTGCTCGCCATCATCGGCCTGCTTCACTTCAGAGCCGCGGGCCACGGTGTGATCGCGCTGCTCGGAGGAGCCACGGCGCAGATCGGTGACCCGAGCGGCAGGACCACCGAGCGCGAGCCACTCTCCCCGGACACGGTGGAGACGAACGTCCGCGGGATCCTCGAGAGCCTCCACCGGATCTTCACCAACCACGAGCTGTACTTCTGCCCGGACTCGAGCAAGCTGGGTCGGCTGACGGTGCTGAACAATCGCAGCTGGTACCGGCACTGGCCGGTGCTGGACTTCTTCTCGGACGTGGGCAGGACGTTCCGCATGGGCACTTTGCTCAGCAGACACAGCGTCCAGTCGCGGCTGAAGGGCGCCGAGGGCATGAGCTTCAGCGAGTTCTCCTACCAGCTCTTCCAGGCCTACGACTTCTACCACCTGCACCAGCTGCACGGCTGCAGGATCCAGCTCGGCGGAACCGATCAGCTGGGAAACATCATGAGCGGACACGACTACATCCACAAGTGCGTCTCTCTCTCTCTCTCTCTCTCTCTCTCTCTCTCTCTCTCTCTCTCTCTTTGTCTGTCTATCTACCTCTCTCTCTCTCTTCCAGGGCGAGTGGCGTGGAGGTGTATGGTCTGACTCTGCCGCTGATCACCACGTCTGTGGGTGATAAGCTGGGGAAGTCGGCAGGAAACGCTGTGTGGCTGAATCGAGAGCGGACGTCCCCGTTCGAGCTGTACCAGTACTTCCTGCGGCTGCCGGATCACAGTGTGGAGAGGTCCGGCTCGGCTCGGCTCGGTCCGCCGCGAGCTGGGCTGGTGTCTTGGTGGTGACTCTGTGCTGTGTGGCAGGTACCTGAAGCTCTTCACCTTCCTCTCGCTGGCTGAGGTGGAGAAGCTGATGGAGCAGCAGAGGCAGGAACCAGACAAGAGACTCGCTCATAAACGACTCGCCGCTGAAGTCACTAAGCTCGTTCACGGAAAAGACGGTCTGGAAAGTGCCAAAAGGTGAGAGCCCTGTCTGTCTCATTTGACCGGGACGATCGGGAGTTTAAGACCAGTGTGTTTTCAGGTGCACTACTGCTCTCTACCACAGCAGCGTCCTGGCGCTGCAGGAGATGAGCGACGCTGAGCTTCAGGAGCTTTTCCGCGAGGCTCCGTTCCACGAGCTTCTGCTGGACCCCGGGACCACGGTGCTGGACGCCTGTAGAAGAGCTGGAGCTGTTCCTGATGGAGCCCGCGGGTCAGAGCTCTCCTCTTTATTATCTGCTCGTTCTTAGATTTACGCTTAGTTGTTTGTTTGTTTTTTTGTTGGGTACCACTAGTTATTTACTTATATAGATTTCATCCACGCATGCATTTTCTGGATGTATTTCGTTGATCATTTTTAATTTCCTATTAATACTAGTTGTATTTTTCAAACAATTTATTTTATTTTTTATTTATCTGAAATTATTTATCTATTTTTTTGTCAATTGTTTTTCTCTGGTCATGAGCTCTTTTTTTTATTTATTATTTTATTTATTCTTGCAGGTATCAGATGATCGCTGGTGGCGGTGTGTGGATCAACCAGCAGAGGGCGGTAAATCCCGAGCAGGTGCTTCTTCTGGGTCAGCACATTCTGTCCAACGGACTGACACTGATACGAGTCGGCAAAAGAAACTTTTACATTGTGAAGTGGCTCAGTGTGTGACTGCTGGCGAACCAAGCCTTCTTTTGAATGGACACTGGAAAAGGTTTTCAAAGAAAACGACTCACCGGTTGGCGTGTAATTGTAACTTGACGCCGGCAGGTGGCAGCAGAGCTACACAAACAAACGGCTTCTGCTCCTTTGGAATATTTTCTGGGTTTTTTTCTTTACGTTCTGTGGAATATAGAAAGAGACTGGACAGAGCCTTTGTCTTGTTCAGTTTAGTTTTCTTCAGCCACGTTACTGTGGACAGCAGCTCTCGGTACCAACTCACCATAGTCACCTCAATTTAATGAAAGTGAACACAGCCCAGGCACTTTTGGAAACACATGCTTTGTATTTATTTTACTTGCTATCATGAGACGATGATCTGTTAAAATGACCAAAGACCTGTCTACTGGCTTTTAAAATTACTTGGACTTAAAAAACCCCACTAATTTATAGTTCCATGTCTGTATGTTTAATCTGCTTGAGTGCAGTAAAAACGCCAGAGTTCAGCGTTTTCCCGTCTACTCGCGGCTGAATCAGCATCACGGTTCATTTGAGCCGACTCTTTAAGATGAATCTGTTCAGATCCGTCTGTACAGATTTAATCCTGCGTCAAAATGCACGCGGGACGGCCTGGCCGTGCGGACAGATGAGAGGTACAGTGTGCTACTTTTCAATCGCAATTATCATTTATTAAAAAGAACCACGCCTTCAGGGGATTCTAATGAATCGTTCCTAAGCGACTCGTTTGAATGAATCGGGCACTTTTGTCTCGGTGAGTGGGGGATGTGCGCGGAGAAGAAGGCGGAACTCCGGGCCACCAATCCCCCGCGGTCCCCTCCTCGTTTAAAGGGCCCTTTGTGTCAATCACTCGCGATCCCCCTTCATCGCCATATTGGGCACAGAGAAGCCTCGCCTTGTTATTTACTACGCCGCGAAGTTGACAGGAGTGGCCGTCGCGATCGCGCTTTTGTTTTGATGATCGTCGCTCGGGCGGCGCGAGCTCTGATTTCACGCGCGTCGTTTCGCACAGTGCTGACCGCATCGGGCTTTGCTCCGGGTGGAGATGTCAAACGTTCGCTTGTCTAACGGCAGCCCGACGCTGGAGCGCACGGAGCCCCGGCCGACCGATCAGCCGCAGCCGTCGGCGTGCCGGAGCCTGTTCGGGCCGGTGGATCACGATGAGCTGAAGCGGGATTACCAGCGGCAGCTGAAGGCGATGGAGGACGCGTCTGCGGACGAGTGGAACTTCGACTTCTCCGCGCACACGCCGCGCCCCGGCGGCAGGTTCCAGTGGGAAGCGCTGGATATTCGCGACGTTCCCGGGTTCTACAGCAGGTCCGCGCGCGGCTCGCTCGTCCCCGGTGACACGGCTGGCGATAACGACAATAACGTGGATCTTAACGGGAATCACGACTGTCGGCTGACGGAGCAGCAGGACCCGGAGACGCCCGGAACCCCCCGAAAAAGACCCTCCCGTCCCGGTATGTGTCTGTCTGTTTGGCCATTTCTTTACTCATCCTCCATCTCTCCGTCTTTTTGGAGACGGTGTCTGTCTCCAAAAACACATTATACTTTACATCGACATGTGTAGATATTATTTACTGTCTGGTGTGAAGCAATGACAACAAAGTTTTAATTTTTACAAATAAATATGAGTCAAAAATGCCTCATTAAAAGTCGTATTTTCTATTCTAATAAAAAAAAATCCATCAATCTGCCTGCCTGCTATGCCACTTATTGTTATCTGTTCTTATGGTTTGATTGCTCATATCCAGACAAACGTTTAATCTTCTCTGTGTGTGTGTGTGTGTGTGTGTGTGTGTGTGTAACGCGTGCTGTTGTGGTTTAGACTCGTCCTGTCACAGCAAACGCTTGTGCATCAGCGATAATACCGTCACACGGCTGCCTAGAAAACCCCAAAAGCCCCGAAGACCCCCGACACCGACATAGAGAGGTGAGACCACCGCTCGACGCTTGTCCAGGAGTCGATGTGGCGTTAACTATTGTTTTTTTTTTTTTTTTACTCGGTGAGTGTAGTCAAAGGGTTAATGTGGTGCGTTTACTACTGGAGCTCAAGTTTCCTCTTAAAAAAACATTTTACACGTCAACAGCTTTCGCTAGTCCTGCCCCTCTCTCTCTCTCTCTCTCTCTCTCTCTCTCTCTCTCTCTCTCTCTCTCTCTCTCTTCCTTCGTGTGTGTGGCTGATGTAACTATAGTCTGGTGATATTTACACTCGTCAGTCACCGATTAATAAATACTTTTTTTTGTTCTTTATATGAACTTCTACATCTATAGTAATACGGCATGAATAATTAAATGTACTGCTATTTAAAGTGTCTTCACGGTATGTTAATTATTGTTGTACTGTACTAGGTAATTGTATTTAATATTTTTAAAAACTCTTTAGATTTGGATTTTTTTACGCAAAGGATGACACCCGACTTTCGGTCTCAGATTTGACTGATTCTGCGGGAAAATAATGCTATTACTGCACTTTTACTTGTTGTTGTTTTGTTGTTGTGTGTGTGTTATATTTTTTTATTCATTACTATTCACTCCTGATTGTATTCATGAGTGTATGTTTATCATTTTTGAAGTAGAGCAAGAGTGCAGTGCAGTAACTCTCTTTCTCTCTCTCTCTCTTTGCCCCCCCCCCCCCCCCCCCCCCCCCC
>CM051497.1:2956805-2966866 GCA_028031935.1 Paedocypris micromegethes
CCACCAGGACTGGAGTGCGCGTGTGTGTGCGCGCGCGCGGTGAGAGACAGAGCGGTGGAACACATGGACTTTCCGAGTGTCTTCCAGCACTGAAAGCAACACTAGCGTAGCGACAGCGCGATGTAGCAGTGTGTGCGCTCCACCCCACATCCACACACACATTTATACTTTTTTCTTTTACATATGTAGCACATAATTAGTATTATGTTGGAAAAGAAACATATATCTATATTTTGGAGGTGTGGGTTTGGTTTGACTTGAAGAAACTTTGTGCCGTGTGTAGATTATTATTATTATTATTTCCTGAATGCTGTTAATATGTTCTCTATATGGCTTCAAAGGCCGTATTAATATGAATATTCCTGGACTGTTGGAGGATCCGGAGCGGATCTGGATCTTGCGACACCTCGCAGTTCGTGTGAACGGCCTTTTCCATTCGGAGTTTCAAACTCGGAGGTCAAACCTTGTAGCATCGACCAGTATTAATATCAGGCACTTCCTCGCTCTTTGTTAAATTATTATCATTATTATTATTGTTAATATTGTTTCCGATCATCTGATATTTGCAGTGAAATTTTCTACTGATAATTCTATTTTTTTTTTTTTTTTGTTTGACTCTTGATCATTCTGTGTGGGTGTGTGTGTGCGTGCGCATGTGTGTGTGTTTCGGCAGCATCCTAAAAACACAAGAAGTCTGATGAGAGTCTGTATTTATAGTTGAGTAAATAATATTTGCGCTGAAACGTTCCTGTGTACAGACGTCTGCAAAACACACTGAGGAAAGAAAACTAACTTATTTATATCGAGCGTTTTTCAGATTTCTGTCGTTTCTTCTATTGTGGCGGTCGGAGTCTTTATATTTGTTACTGCTTTTTTTATTTTGTAGGTTCTTTTGATTTTGTTATAATATTTTAACAATTTGTAAGAGTTTGCAAACTGAGCCTGATTAAAGTTTTGGAGAAATGGGTTTGTTTTTCTGGCTTATGTTCTGCACACACACATGCACACGAGGCTGAGAAAGAGAAACCGAAAGGGTGTGTGAGAGCGTTATCTGTTTCTTCGTTCCTCAGAATTGTCTTTTCCCGCTGATTGTGAAACCTGATGAGTCAAATGACATTTTTAAAAAGTGTGAAACACTTTTTGGAGCACACACACATACACATTTCTCTTTCTTGACGTAAACAAGGAGTCACTCTGGAGGTCACTGTGGTTGCCTGTTCCGCTTCCTCCATCGCCTTCTTCCGAGATTACTCATTCCGTCACGATTCACACAAGATCAGTCAGGCCGTGTCTGATCACGAGTCACGTTTCACAAGACACAGAATCATCGCGTTAGAGACGTCTTCAGTCAGGATCATGGTCTTTCACCGAGTGTGTGTGTGTGTGTTTGTGATCAAAAATCAGTTGTATAAAAGATTTGAATTTTTAAATGCTCCACCAAGCCATCTAGTTTATACTCAACTGTGTTTTTGCTATCTTCTGATTTGTTGATCAGAGCAAACCAAAGGGAAAAAATAAATAAATTTGCAAATACATTCAAGCCACAAAAAAAAAAACAATCTGTTTTAAAAATCTGAATTAATAAAGCTATGACAGACTCTGAACAGCTTCTGTATTTTGGTTTAGCTTAGTTTAATGACATTCCTTGTCAAATCTAAACTTCTAGCACAAATTCTCAAATTATGTGTATTAAACAAATCTATACAAGTCTATATTTTTATACACAATTTATTCAGTAAATTTAGATTTGTATGAAGTAAAAAATATTTATGGATGAGGGAACAATATAAAGGCTGATAAACGGCGAGCTGACAAATTCTGGCATCACTTTCATCATTTTTGCTTTTAAATCAGCGGATCAGAGACAAGGTCGTTGATTGGCCGATGAAAGCAGTGCGCGCCGTCTGTCCGCAGGCTCCTTCATTAAGCGGACCCACCTGCAGCCAATCAGCGTCTGAACGGCGTCATTATCCTCCCGCGTTAATCTTCTTAGCTATGCGCGCGACCCGACACGCGGAGACCGGCCAGCGCGCGCTTGAAGTCCCGCCAGGCGCATTACCGCGACGTTTCACTGCAGCACATATTAATATCACACGCGTCCATCATCTCCACCCAGCCGCTGCTCCTCACGCTGCAACGAAAGGCGTTTTAACAGGTTATCGGGATGCCTGACCTTCTTTAGTCCAGGACACGGTTGGCACAACCACAAGGTGCGCACATTCCGAACATTCCAGACGAAAGTGCCAAATGGTTTGGGAACGCGTTCGTAATTGCGTTTTTTGATGGACGCTGAGTTGTCCGAAATCCAAACGCAAAAGTTTGCCTGAATGTGCTGAAAAGACAAACTAATCAGCCAATCAATAACCGATCAGCACCAGGGGGAGGGGCTACCATTGTAGCTCTAATTCTAGATCTTGACGTACAAAGCTCCGCCACATTTTCACCAGTGACCCCACCGCTGACCAGTCAGTGGCCGCTGAAGGACGGTGATGGCGTTTAAATGCGTCGCGCAGCTGTGTTGCGGACACACACGCGGATTGTCTCGGCCTGACGGCGCATGTGGTGTGGACTGGTGTGTTTAGCAGCTGTCCCGCCATCATTCTCCTCCGGGGCCGCAGCACTGACCCGGGATCCTGAAGCGTCCTGGAGGAGAGTAGCGGCTAGTTCAGACCCGCGGAGGAATCACGCTAATCTGTTTCACAAGCCGTTCCAGTCCAGTTTCTCCACCAGAACTATTTTTGTATTGAAAACTTCCTTGAATTAAAAAAAATAAGTGTTTCATTTCTAGCAACCATTTTTCCCATGCAGATGTTTTCCAAATAATATCATTTTTATTTTTCGGAAATAGTTTGGAATTTAAAATGTTGATTTATGCAACAGCAATTCCCATGTGCAATTTCCGTCCAATCACAGGTCATTTCCAGAAGTGACAATAATAAGCTGAATTCTTCCCCAGCCAATCAGGTGATGGACACAATCAGTCTAAAGGTACAGTGCAAGTAATGTCAGCTGACCAGTGGAAGATTCTGGAAAGCATTTTTTAGGAGTGTGTGGATCCGAGGGTCCGCGCTGCCCCTCGCTGGAGAACAACAGCAGCCGTCAGTCCAACTGTTTGGTGTTTGGGTTATTTCTAGAGGAGCAGCTGCTTCTGCCTCGCACCTGTTCACACCCAGATCTGCTTACACCGGCCCCTGCAGGAGCCCGGGCCCCCAAACACGGGTGCGATGCCTGGTCAGCAGAACGTTCCCGCACATCTAGCGGGCTCGGATCTTCACCTTTGCCTCTGGCTCGGAGGACCACGTGCCCGCAGATGTGCCTCCGCGTCTCTAATGCGGATCTCCACGGACGCTCCACATCAAACGCTCCTCTGAGAGCACAGAGAGCCTCTGTCCGCAGGAACATGAAAGGCCGGCAGTGTGTGTCCAGCACAGCTGCTTCTCCACGTCTCTTTCAAGGTCTGCGGCGGTGAGAGCCAGACCCTCCCACCAGTTTGGGGAACAGTAAAGCGCGTTAGGAAAACATGGCGGAAACATCTAGAAACAGAACCGCCATTTCTGGTTTGCAGGTTTCAACCACCGCGACGGGAAACCCAGTTATAATCGTGATACGTTTATTTACAGTTTTCAGAGGCAAATGATCGCAGTTGTTATTCAGCGCTAGATGATCGTAAGGCATTTCTACAATATATACACAGAGCTTTTACAAAACTGTACAGAGCCGCCAGCTGCTTTCTTCATCTAGTCTTCCTCAAACTTTCCTGTCATTTGGAAAACAGAGTCTATATGTGTGTGTGTGTGTGTGTGTGTGTGAGTGTGTGTTTCCAGAAAGAATGGGACGCAATGTCCGTTGAGCTGGTCAGTTTTCAAAATGGCCAAAGCACAAGGTGGCCACACTACAGGCATTGGTTGAGTGTGTGTACATTTACACACACACACACACACACACACACAAAATAATAATAAAAAACAGTGTGTTCGCACAGCTGAAGAGTGGAAGACATTGTTCCATCGCAGGAATTGCGCACGCTCAGGTCAATCTGGACTGGAAGTGTGGCGGGAATTCCGACAGATCCGCGGTAAAGAATCTTGGCAGTCTTTCCTCTCTCGCGCTGTCCGAAGAATAATCGTGAGAAGATCCGTGGAGAAAAAGAATGCAAACTTCCCATCCCGATCGAACATCAGCAAAAATAAGAGCGGCGTTATGAGGACATACGAGATACATCCATGACGTTGTCTCCTCCCAAGTCCAGGCAGGTCTCAGTGGCTCTCGTCCATGCTGACGCCCAGACGCTTCATGATGGTGACCCGCGAGCTGTACTGGTTGGGTTTCTGCAGGAGTTCTGTTTTGGGCTGGAACTGCTCCACCAGGATTTTGAGGACGTTCTCCAGCTTCATGTCCATCTGAAGAACCTGGAGAACAACACAAGACGCAGACCTTCAGGTGCAAGGTGGAGAGGTTAAAGGTCAGACGGGAGAGACGAACCAAACCAGGTGAAAAATCTGACTCGTTTTTCATGTATCTACTCATCCCTTCATCACATGCCTCTTTCTTCGTCTGTCAAGTCTCATCTGTCTGTCCAACATCCACCTCTCTATCCAACAATCCATCTGTCCATTTTTGTCTGTCACTCATGGATCCAGACAAATTGTCTGTTCTTCATCCATCTATTCTGTCCCTTGTGGCCAGACTGACAAACTCACATTTTTCTCTTTTTTTTCCCTCTCGGTAAACAGACACTTATTCCCCGATAAGAGAATGAATGTGAATGTAAATGAAAGCCAGCGTGGTAATAAATCTGCAATGTTTTTCTTTCGCTTTACCCAGACATCGGTTTCACGCGTAAATTACGACATACACTAAAACCCTTTACGTGTGCCATCATTCACACACACACACACACACACACACACACACACACACACACACACACACACACACACACGCACACACACTCTCTGTTTCTCCAGCGTAAACATGTCAGCGCTAATCTACAGCATTATCTGCATTCTCCAGCCGCGAGATTACACGTTCCTCTCCACCAAGACTGTCCACAAGCAGATGGATCGGATCCATAACCCGGTTATAAGGAACCGTTTGAAATACGTAACAATAATGCGATGTATTCCTCTAATACATGACCGATTATGAAAAAAGAAGCTGATTTACATTTAATCAGAACAGCCGCTCATGTCATCTGGTTTGTGATTGACTGCTATGATTTCATTGGCCACGCCGCCAGCATGTTTCTATTTGTTGTTAGATACTTGCAAATTTCACTGATTGGTTACCGAACCCGGTTATTTTAACTCTAGTTTTGACGAGATGCATGAGACGTAAAGGTGGTTCTGGTCGAGGGTCCGCATGTGTTGGGGACAGCTGTCCTCCGAGTGTCCCACAATTCAGAACCAAACCTGCTCAAGCTGTGAGGAAGGACTCACATCTCCCTCGCTCGAGAGCGCTTGAGGTCTACACTCAATATCTGCTTTGTGCTTGGGAGAGAGAGAGAGAGAGAGAGAGAGAAGAGGAAGAAAGAAGGAAAAGAGAGATGAGAGAATCTGACACTGACAGTCAAAAAGAAAATAAATGGCTGATTAAATGAGGAAAAAATGAAGGCAAGCAGCAGAAGAAAAAGAAAAAAGTAACAGAAGAAAGAGAGAGTAGGACAAAGATAGAGAAGTGGAAAAAGACAGAAAAAGTAAAGGAAAAAAATACACGAAGATAGAGAAAGTGAGGGAGTCATTATCCCCTTTCACACGTACAGACCTTACCAGTGAATTACTGGTAAAATGCCTGCATGCAGTCATGTGTGAACAGACAAATGCCGCCAAATTTGTTTCGGCAATTTGTCGGCAAGGATACCTAAAGTTTCCCGGTAAATTACCAGCAAACTGCCCTGTGTGAACGCGGAACAAAGATTGACAAAATAAGCACGCAGAAGTTCAGTGCGCGCTGATGTAAATGACTTCTGAGCCAATCAGAACATTCTGACGAGGGTTGCACGTACTCGTTGCGCGTTCACCGGTGCAGCTGTTTAAAAGGTGTTAGCAGTTAGTGACGTCGCCAAAAATACCAGTATTTTGAAAACGCTGTGTGAATGGTGTTTTACCGGTAAAATGCCAAAACGGCAGCACGTGTGTTCTGGTAAGTTCTGGACACACATGATAAGTATCAAGGTCCGTGGCACGTGCTGCTACATGGCGGGCCGGAAGGTTCCGGGGGGCCGCGGCACAGGCTAATCTCTCTGTGAACACGCCGCACTCTCAAAGCTGCTTTTGTTTCTCGTTTCACTCGTGAGGACGAACAATCCCTGAGTGAACACACGGCAGTCGGAGAGCGAGAGCAGACACACGCCGGGCATCACGTCGCGGCCATGGCATTTAAGAGAGAGAGAGAGAGAGAGAGAGAGAGAGAGAGAGAGAGAGAATTACGACGAGTAAACGACGAGTGTGTGGGACAGATGTGGAGTGACACTGGCTACACACCTCTTTGAGCCATGACTCCAGGAAGAAAGGAAAGGAGAGATGGGAGAATCTGACACTGACAGACAGAAAGAAAATAAATGGCTGATCAAAAGAGGAAAAATAAAGGCAAGCAGCAAAAGAAAGAGAAAAAAGTAACAGTTGAAGGTAAAAAAGTGATTAAAAATTAAAAATAAACAGCTGGAAAAATATGCTATAGAAGAAAGAGAGTAGACTAAACGTAGAGAAGTGAAAAAAGGTGAGATAAAAGAGAGAGACAGAGGTAAGAGAGGGAATGTAAGAAAAGATCAAAAGAGAGAGGTGAGCAAGACAGAAAGAGAGAGGGGGATGTAAGGAAATATATAAAAAAATATGTAATAGAAGAAAGAGAGAGTAGACAAAAAGTAGAGAAGTGAAAAAGGTGAGAGAAAGACACAGAGAGAGAGAGGAAAGATCAAAAGAGAGAGAGAGAGAGAGAGAGAGAGAGAGAGAGAGAGAGAGAGAGAGAGAGAAAGAGGGAATGTAAGGAAAGACCAAAAGAGAGGGTGAGAGAGAGGGCGAGAGAATTTCTGTCAGTTAATGACGAGTGTGTGGGACAGATGCGGAGTGACACTTGTGTCTTTATGGAGTGACAGGTGTGTAACCACACCCCTTTGAGCCCTGACTCCGCCTCCCAGCTCTGCTGTTCAAACACAACACAACAAACGGCTGGAGTGTGTGAGACAGCATCAGCGTTTCTCTGTGATGGCGTGAGCAGGAAAAACACTTTCAGCCGCTTTGTTTCATCCTCCATATATTCCGTGTTTTTGCTGGGAACGGGCGGTTCACCTGTCGGCCGGGGGGAAACTGCGGGGAAACACAGGCCTATTTTTAGAGCGAGGGGTAAACAGGAGCAGTGTGTGTCCGAACTTCCTGCTGAAAGCGCACAGTCATGAGCCAATCACAGGCCGCGGCGTGTTGACTCGCTCGCCGAGGAAACAGCCACAAGCCAGAATTTGGGAGTTTCTATTCTGGAACACTGCGGCGAGTCAGGTCTCTCCGGTGGGTCTCGGGCCGGAGGACGAGGGTGGTCCGGAATATCATAGGCCCCGACATTGCTTAAAAGTCACTTTAAAATAAGTAGGCGACTCGAAAGAGCATTTATATTTTACACACCACCGCCAGCGATCGTCTGATACAGTAGATGCATAGTCAGACTGAAAGATGAACAGATAGACACAGAGACAGACTAGCGGATAGATTGATAATCAGACAGATGACAACAGACTGACACATTGACAGGCAAAAATAAAGTTCTATAAAAGTTTAACAAAAATAAAAAAAAAAAACTATTCAAAGTAGAAAAAACAAAAAGTGTCAATGGAAGCAGATGAAGGAGTGAGGATGCGAGGTGGAACGATCTGGACGCGAATGACAGCGGGAGTGACGTGCACTGAGATGGTTTCTACTGATAGACGGCTAGAATGTCGAGCGTGGAGGAGACAAAGACTAAACAAGAAGCGTCTAAAAATGGACAGAGCAGAAGTAAATACAGCCGGACGCGGAGACAAGGACAACACTATCCACACACAATCACAAATCACAAACCCACGGCGATATCACCAGCCAATCACTGACGAACCGCTCTGGTAAGCGGCTGATAAAGGTCTTTACGGGTTTCTACATCTGTTGCAGATGAAAAGAAGAATATATTGGCAGAGGGCAACATTGGGTAAAGTGGTGGAGCGCCGCCTTGTGTCGTGGAGTGAATTTACTCGCCACTCGGGTATGAGAAATCAGTTTTGGGTTTGAGAACAAAATAGTTTGAAATGACAATCGTGTCCTCCTGTTTTCCGATCTCGCGACTATTGCTATCTTTTGTGCGTTTTACTGGTTTGTTGTTTGTAATTGTTACGGTAATGCAAAAAGATTGCTTTTTAATTGCTTTAAAAAAAATCTTTCTGTCACAAAAATATGAAGCGGCTCAGCGCCACCTGGTGTCAGAGCAGGAACATACACGTCACTCGGCTTATCAAAAAAAAAAAAAAAGAAGGGAAAACCAGCGTGACAGGGAAGCTTTCGGACAAACTAGCCAAACCTCATTCCAGGGGGAAAGTGGTTCTCCTGTTTCCCGCCATCACTGACTGAAAGTGTAACCGTGTCAACAACAACCGAGAAGCATGTTCTGTGCATCTGATCCACACGACAAACACCTTCAGACATCCTGAAGAACGGATACGGATACTTTCTTCACACGTCTTCAAAACGGCAAAAACTGATAATTTCAAAAGAGTCTTGAAGACAAAAGACTGAATACGGGACCCCTGAGACCCCCACACCTGCGGAATGAATGGATGAAGCCTCGTCACCCACATCTTGCAAAATCATCAGAGCCGCAATGTAGCTGACGCTGCACAATCAAGTCGACAGACGGAGTAAAGACAGATATAAAGAAAACAAAGACGAGAAAGAAGGCAAAATTAAAAGAAGATTGAGAACGAAAAAGAAAATAGCAAGAGAAAAAAACTAAAGAGTAGGGTAGAAAAAATCCAGAGAGAGAAAGTAAAGTAGACAGCATGATAGAGAGATATAAAATGAAAACAAAAAAAAACTAGGATGAGAGAAAAAAAACTAACAACAATGCACCAAAACAACAGAAAGATTGAAAGATAAGAGGAGAGACTTGAGGAGAGAGTGATAGTACCGAGAACATCTGGACAACACCAGCAGTCGATAACACACCAGAAAAGAGAGAAGGTTGCGTTTTTAATGCGTTTCACACAATCCGTTTCCCAGATGTTGTGTTGTTCCGACACGGACTGAGAGAGTCAGAGAGATTGATGAGCAAAAAGAAAGATTGCAATAAAGGGGGAAGAGCAAAAAAGTAATGCAGAAAAACATTATAAAAAGTGCATTAGAAAGACAGACGGAGGAGGAGGATATAAAGAAAGAGAAGTAAACTGTGTAAGTGACATTTTGTAAAAAGGAGAAAGAGAAATTAACAAGTTGAGGAGTGGAAAGATACAGAGAGAGAGAGAGAGAGAGAGGAAGAGAGAGAGAGAGAGAGAGAGAGAGAGAACAGACAGACACACACACACACACACACATGCAGACGCTCCGCCTCACACACATACTCGCACATACTCACCTGTAGACTCTCCACCTCTCTCTCACACACACACACACACACACACACTGATTCAGACGTTGCAGTGAAGACATTTTTAGGGGAAAGTGACTCTGACAGACACATTAGGGAAACTGGATATGGAGCGGCTGCGTGCTGGTGCATGATGGGAGGCAGACAGAGCGCCCGCGGTGTATCGCGGAGAAACTGGAGCCCAGTGCCTACGAGGCCTGGAGGAGCCGCTGGTGATAGCAGAAGGGTCCGGTTTCTCTCCTGACACCAGCGGCCAACATGGCGGCCTGATATCTGATCTGTGGCCATCAGCTGCAGCTCAGCGGAGATCAGGGGTCCGCAACGCCATCGAAGAAACGCTCGAAAGATCTCACATCGCATTAGAGGAGAGATAGATAGATAGATAGATAGACAGACAGACAGACAGACAGACAGACAGACAGACAGACAGATAGAGAAAGATACAGATAGTAAAAGAGAGAGAG
>CM051497.1:2966879-3079433 GCA_028031935.1 Paedocypris micromegethes
GAGAGAGAGAGAGAGAGAGAGAGAGAGATACAGAGTGAGAGAATCAGAGAGAGAGAGAGATAGTCAGTCAGAGAGAGAGAGAGAGAGACGGTCAGAGAGAGAAAGAGACAATGATGGAGAATAAGTGATGAATACAGTTTTTAAAAGGATACTTTGGAGCAGCGGTGGCCAACCCGTGGCTCTTGAGACTCATGCGGCGTCAAATATGCACACAATGTTAACTGTTGTAAAATAACTAATTTTAGCATGTTGGTGTGGTTATTTTTTATTAAATCTGGCTGAGCAGACGATTAAGGAATGGGATGATGTTTATGTGCCCATGTGTATGATGTGGCTCTTTGTAGTAACTCGGCAAAAAAAGTGGCTCTTAGTCTCTGACTAGTAGGCCCCCCTGCTTTAGAGTTTAGAAAAACGATGGAGAAATAATGAAGAAAAATATAGAATGAAAGTAGAAAGAGATAGAGAAAAATAAAGAAAGTGATGAAAAATTAGAGGAAGGTTAGAAAGAGAGATTAGGAGAAAAAGGAATGTTTAAAGAAAGGAAGAAAGAGAGAAAAAACAAGAATGTGATAAATAAAAGGGAGATTAAGAGAGAAAATAATAAACAGACTGAGAGAGAGTGTGTGCAGTATAAAATCAAGAAGCATCTACATAAAAAAATATTACAACAGAATAATGGCTCGGTGTGTGTGAGAGTGTGTGAGTCTCCGTCAGAGCGTGTGCCGGTTTAGCTTCATTAACAGTGGATCCGCTCCCTGGTCCTCGTGGAAGCCAAGCGGCCATTAGTCCATTATGTTCTACGATTACCTTTTACCGCGGCGTCGCCTAAGTGGCTGCGAGCCGCACCCATACAAACCGACCTATTGTGCGCCGCGTCGAGTTATGCCATTCTAACGTGAACCTGCACGTCATTATCTCCAATAGCAACACGCCACAAAGATTCCGAGAAGCCCGGAGCGTCACCAACAGGATGTGAGGAACTGCTCAACCGCCAGGTCGCCGTGCGAAGGGTTCGGGCGACACGACCGAAGGACGGAGAAAGCTGTCGCCGTGTCATCGGAAGCCAAACGCCATTGTCTGGAGAGACTCCGGAGACTCCGCACTTCCTATTCGGAGAACGTTCTGACTGCATCTCGGCAGTCGGACTCACGGGACCCGCTCTTCACTTCCTGTCCGGGCGACTGGGCTGCGTCAGGGTCTCGGCGCTGATTCAGCACAACAGGAAGAGTTCTGGAGGGTTCCTGGAGCGATCCGCTTCCCTCTCTGTGAACCCACCGAACCCTCAGCACGTGCCAGCACGGCCCTCGCCGCACAATACTGCCACCACAATGCTCCTTCACAACTCAGCCGGCGCGCACAAAGAGGGAAGTCGTGCGTTCGCCCGTCGCTCTCAGGCCGCCACGTAATTGCCTGAGCGGGTAATAGCGCGCGAGTCCCGCGGCTCCTTCACTAGTAGCGCCTCAAGTCAAATATCAAGTCTAAAAGATAATCTAATCTGCGTGAGTGCGGCTGGTGACAGTAAAAACACAGAATCAACGCAAAACAAACAACGTAAATTACCTGCACGGAAACGCAGCAAGAGGGTTCAATTTACATTTTTAGAATCGGAATGTTTCTTGACAGTATAAAAATGTAACAGTATTTCACTCTAACACACACACACACACACACACACACACACACACACACACACACAGTTTCTAACCCAACATTTGACATTCTAAAATGTATAGTCTTTCATCCTAACACACACACACACACACACACAAACGAGCCACTAACCCAACATTTAATATTCTAAAATCTTACACACACAACAACAAGAGTTTCAATCCCAAAGTTTAACATTCTGAAAATTACCGTGCATCACACAAACACACTCATACACGTCTCACTCTGACAAACAGCAAGATTGTAACAACAATGTTACAATCTTGTAACAGTACAAAGTCACATTCTGAAAATGTGATAATGTGGCGCCGTGACTGAGCGCTGAGCATGCTGGGAGTCTGAGAGCTGCACATCGTCTTTGTCATACAGCCTGATTAAAAAATAAAATTTTAACTTTTAATAAATGTATATTTATCTTTTACTGCCAACAAGTTCATTTCTAAGAATAGAGAGGATAAATGATTTTTTTAATATTTCATTTTCTATCAAATATCAATGTAACGAAAACACACACACACGCACACACAGAGTAGAAATACAACTAAACTGCCGCCTCCGTCTGGTCATGTGATACATGTGCATATGTGGTGGCTGCAGTGTGTGTGCGTGTGTGCGTGCGAGACTGAAAAACACACTGCTGTTATTGTTGTGGAGGCTCGAAGCTTATAATTTAGAGGGTGGAGCACAGATCAGGTTTCTCCACAGACTCTCAGTGTTTGTGACAGCACACACACCTCACACACACACACACAACACACAACACACCACACACCACACACACCACACACACACAGAGATACAGAGGGAAAGAAAAGGAACATAAAGGGTCTCTTTCAGAAGATGGGAAATGTGATATTTGACATTCTTAAGTTTGAAGTGAAAGTGAGGTTCTACCTGCTTTTGTCAGATTTATGTTCGAGGAGGGAGAAAGACCCCAAACAACAGCTACAAGTTACGTCAGAGAAATATATCACGCCTGATACACCTGAACACAATCAGAGAGGGAGAGAGAGAGAGAGAGAGAGAGAGAGAGAGAGAGAGAGAGAGAGAAAGAGAGAAAGAGAGATAGAGTCTAACTGTGTGTAATGAAGCAGTTTGAAGGTGACCATGAGCGGTGAGCAGGTCGAGACCGGGACTAAACCCTCGGCTCAGACTGGATTTGCCAATGAACGTCAAGTTTCCTGTCTTTGTCCAGTGTGTGTAAATGGACTCTGACAAACACATAAATAAAGGGCAAGTGAATGGACGCGCGACATGCCATGACACGGACCCTGGAGCGGTGCGTCCGAGCCCAGCGGGGGGTGTCGCGAGGGTCAGAGTCCCGCCCCTCTAGCTTTTCAGAACACTTCCTGTCATTGTACCTGCGTTACCCGCCGTCACATCCATCTCACATCTTTCTCTTTCAGGAACGCACACTTCTATGTTATATCTATCTACCTATCAATCAATCTGTCTATCCATCTTTCTGTCTGTCTGTCTGTCTGTCTATCCATCTTTCTTTCTCTCTTGGTCTTCATGTTTAATATAGTAGATTACTTGGGGGAGGTTTACTCTGGACAAGTCACATTCAACTGAGAGCGTGACATGGTTTTCAGGAGAAATATAAATCACTGTCACTTTTGTAAAACTCAATCACATTAAGAGAAACTTTGTCATGAGGTGCCTGTCGACTGAATTCCCTCAGAACAATGTCTGAAGACAGCGGCTGTGATTTATGGACTGAAACTACCTCGGTAAAATTCATGATGCTGGAGTCCAGAGCAGCTTCATCGTCTTCACACGGACGCCATTCACTTCCCACATCGGAATTCTGACAGGAAACCAGCACGTTCGCACTTCCTCGTCTGGAAATGGATGGCGGGTTTGTGAGATGTGTGCGTGATCCAGATGTGCACTGATGTGTGTGTGCGCGGGTCAGTGGGTTCAACCACCTGTTGCCCTGAGGCGGGAACCGACCCAAACACACCTCCATCACCTTGTCTCGACACGTCTCACACTCACGCCTCCCTACACTTTCTCCCTGTCGGAAAACACACACGGTCTGAATCCAAACTCGTCTATTGATCAAACTTCAACCTTCTCCACCATTAATAACACAGGGATTCTCCAAACATTTTGGCCATTAATCAATTCCAGATTCTCCAACAGTCTGGTGCACTGAGCGAACCATCTGAACTGGTAATGGATATTAGTCCCCAACTTTCACTTTTATTTCTCACTTACTTTTACAAAATGTATTATCAATTTGCTGAACAATGAACTGCAAATTGCAAATTGTTTTGCTTCCACAGTGACTTCGGGGAGTCACTGAAAACGCATCAATGTCCCCAAAAACATCACATATGCAGATGAGTTTCAAGTAGGATAAATTATACATCATACAATAATCATGAAAAGCTTAAAACATAGCAAATTTCACAATTTCACAACGACAGCGATGAAAGCAAAGCGTCCAAACCTTATCCTCCAGGCGGATCAGCCGTGCTCCCAGCGTGTAGTATTCCTTATCCAGACCTTTCTCTGAAACAGAAAATACATTTGGGAATTTTATCCAAAATTAGATTTACTGCACTGAATTAAAACTCTTTAAATCTCAAATCACTGGATATACCATAAATTGTGTAAAACATATAATTTGCTAAAATATGCCGAAACTGCTAATTAACCCTCCGAGCAATTGGAATGTTAATAGTATTATTTTGTTTATAAAATTAGCACTAGATACTCAGATTAGCATTTTTAAACATAGCAATACGTTTGGAATTAATAACATTGAAAAAACATATTATATTTCCATATTTTTTTTATTCATTCAAAATAGCTCAATTTCTGGGAGGTTGTATTGTAACGAATGGCAAGTTGGACTGAATTACAAGTTGAACATGTGCACTGACTGCATGAATGTGTCAAAGTGTTACCTGGCAGGAACATTCCCGGTTTTCCCAGCGTGTGATCTAACCTGGTGGAGAAGAGGCGGAGAGTGAGTGGCGGCGGCGGCGGGCGGAGGCGGAGCTCTCACCTTCTCTGCAGCTCTTTGATGCGGACCATCATGTTGAGGTGTCCCTGCGAGTACTGCTCAATCACGTCCCGCACGTCGTACGGCTTCCTCGCTTGCTGTGGGACCAAAGCCATTGTCAGGACGGGACACTGTTTTCGGGCCCCGGGGGTCCTGCACTTCCACGCTTTGTTGTGCCTCAGTCCAACTTGACCCCAATGACATGCGAACTAATATGTCTATCAATTTAATAAATTAATCTTTACATTAACGATTACATTGATGATGTACATTTCAAGTATATCAATACAGAGGATAAAAAAGACAGAAAGCGAGAACATATGAAAAATAGAGAGAGGGAGAAAGAGGGAAAGGGAGAATGTGTGAAAAGGGTAAAAGAGAGAGAGACTGAGAAACAAAGTGAGATTTTTTAAAATTCTCTTGGCCTTGGAGTGACACGGCATGTGTGTTTCCCAGTTTACCTGAAATTTCCGCCGGGCCACAAAGTACTGCATCCTCCTGATGACCTTGACTGCGGATCTGTGGGCGTGGGAAAGTCTGCGGAGCAGAAAACAAACAAACGCAGTGTCAGAAAACACAAGAGAGGCCCAGTGGCCACACACACACACACACACACACAAACAGAGAGTGAGCAGGCTGTAACGTAAACTAGTTTCCTATTTTTGGAAGAAACGCCCTGTTATTTATAGCACAAACCTTCCAGTCAAATCAGGCCAGTAGCACAGAAACAGAACGTATATTTGAACAAGCCCAGCCAAACCAGGACAGTGAGGTCAGAATGAGACAATAAAGATAGAATGAGACAGTGATGCAAAAATGAGACTGTGAGATCAGAAAGAGACAATTTGGTGTCACCATCTGACACGATGTTGTCAGATTGAGACATGGGGTCAGAATGAGACAGTGATGCCAGGCAGGGACAGTGAGATCAGATGGAGACATTGAGAACAGAATGAGATCTGAATGAGACAGGCAAGTCAAGGTGAAACTATAAGATCAGAACGAGACATTGAGGATCATAATGAGACAATGATGCCGGGCAGGGACAGTGAGATCGGATTGAGACATTGACGTCAGAATGAGACGTTGAGGTCAGAATGAGACAGTGAAATCTGAATGAGACTGTGAAATCAAGGTGAAACTCTAATATCAAAATGAGACAACGATGTCAGAATGAGACAGTGAGATCTGAATGAGACAGTGAAATCAAGGTGAACCTCTAAGATCAGAATGCGACAGTGAGATCAGAATGCGACAATGAGGTCAGAATGAGACATTGAGGTCAGAATGAGACAGTGAGGTCAGAATGAGACAGTGAGGTCAGAATGAGACAGTGAGGTCAGAATGCGACAATGAGGTCAGAATGAGACATTGAGGTCAGAATGAGACAGTGAGGTCAGAATGAGACAGTGAGGTCAGAATGAGACAGTGATGCCAGACAGGGACATTGGGATCAGCAAGAGACATTGAGGTCAGAATGAGACATTAAGGTCAGAATGAGACATTGAGGTCATAATGAGACATTGAGGTCATAATGAGACAGTGAGGTCATAATGAGACAGTGAGGTCAAAATGAGACAGTGAGGTCAGAACGAGACAGTGAGGTCAGAATGAGACAGTGAGGTCATAATGAGACAGGAATGCCGGTGAGCGACAGTGAGATCAGATGGAGACATTGAGATCAGAGTGAGAGAGTTCGACTGGAGAGCAGATAAAACCTGGGTGACCTTGTGCAGACGGGCATCAGAAAGAGTCTGACTTGAGCTGTTATCAGTCTCTCTGAGCCTCAACCACTTCAAAGCGCAAGTAAATCTTCTAAAGACTCAAAGAAACAGACACGCAAACAGACGTGACTTCCTCTCCGCCAAACCGCACAAAAGATGATGTTTTCAGGAAGGTTTTTGTCCTCACAATGCAAGACACTGGGACCCCCAAAAGATAAATAAACATATATGACACGCGTCTAGCGAATCAGTGACAGCCAAACCAGCAAAGAGAGAAAGAACAGAGAGATGAAAACGGATGCGTGAAGAGAAAGAAAAAAAAAGAAACAGACAGTAAGAGTGGAAAAAAAGAGCACCAAACTAAAAAAGTGGAGGAAATGAGGAGACAAAGAACAAAAGACAGAGATAAATAATGGAGACTGAGAAATAAAAAGCAATTTTACTACAACAAACAACTAAGAAAGAAAAAAACATATTGTTTCAAGCCCACAATCATTTAAAACGCGCTTTTTCAGCAGCCAATCAGAAGGTTCACAACATCATGTGACACTGATGACTAGGAAAAGGCACTGATCGTTTAAACTTTCTTAAACGTTCCGGATCGCGACTGTTTCCCTCAGATGAACTCAACCAGACTGAACATGTCTGCCGTCTTTAACCAGCTTCTCCTTTGTTTTGGGCAGACAGTCACATGACTGAAGCGTGTAGCCAGAGGCGACGGCGTGTTGGTTCCTCTTGCTAATCACTGGCCCCGGAGACGAGACGGACCCCGGCCCTCAGCTTAATTAGAGGTGGGGACGATCGGACAAAAGCTCTCAGGCCATAAAGCAGCCAGATCAAAGGCGAGCCAGACAGGAAATGCATGTGAACAATATGAAAACATCCAGAGCGGGACGTTTCTGATCCTGACATGGTGGGGAAAGGAAACACGTGCTTCGTAAACATGAAACACGCGGACTAATCACCAAAGCGCGGACCACCGACTCACACATGCAAGACATTTACTGCGGACGCTCGTGGCCACTTGACCTGCCGACGGAAACACATCCGCTTGTTGAACATCAAGAACGTGTGAACGAGTTCAAGGAGAGATGCGGAACAGAGATGAGGAGAAAAAAAGAGAGGGAAGGAGCATAAGAAATGGAAGGAAAAATGAGTGATGAGGTAAAAAAAAAGAGAGTGTTCCTTTAATCAATTACGGGACGTAAGCCGCCCATTCCGAGCGCTGACCGTCTAATCTGACAGGAAGAGGAAGCGAGTGGGTCCGTCTTCTCAGGCGCCGACGTGCCATGGAAACACGGCAAAGAAGCCCGATTACGCAATCCAGCGCCTGACTCCCTTTATCCGGCTCCATCCATCGGAACAAAGAGGAAAAGTGCAGCGCGTCGGCTCATGTGACGCCGCGGATCAAGTCCACGCCGCTGAGAATTCACGCGCTAATACGATCACCGCCCGTTGTCCTGGATTAGAGGCCGGCGGCTTATTTCTGACCTCAACTACTGTAACAGCACATATATGATCCTCAACTCACAAAAAGAGGAGGAAGAAGGAAAGGCGACGGAGAGCAATGCTGAGAGAGCCAGTGTGGCCAATAGGGGCAGTATCTAAATTGTGTTCTGCATTTAAACATCCACTAAGGTTACACGCACAAACCCGTCTTCAGCCATAGTGCCGGGTGTCGTGTGAGTGACACTTAGTTCTAGAACCCACCGGACTGGGATTCAAACCTGAAACAACTGTGGGACAGGGCGAACTGCCCGATGGAGACAAATAAAGAGCGAAAGAGTGTCAGAAAGAAACAGGGTGAGAGACAGAGATGGACAGAGAGAAAGAAAGTAAGAAAAAGGGTAAGAGATAGAAAGACACCGAAAAGCACCAAGAGCAATTAGGAAAGACAACGAGAGAAAAAGGAGGAGACGGGGAGAAAATGAGGGAGGCTGACAAAAAGAGGTAGAAGGAGAGAGGAAGAAAAGAGATGGAAAGAAGGAGTCAAAGAGTGAATAGACCGACTAATAGTTAGATGAAAGGACAGACAGGCAGAAAGGGAGATACTTGTAGTGGAGAGACAGACAGGTATACGTGTCGTGTTCTGGTTCTGTGAAGCCGTTCGGCCTGGTTTAGCTCTTTGATTCGGCCCCTGCTGTGGCATTTTGACCCCGAGCGAGAAAACTACAATCTGTCCATTCAGCAGCGGGATTAGCGCTGCACCCCCCCAACACACACACACACACACTAGTTATTCTTGCAGCTTTGTGTCCCTGTAAACCAGCCACTGCGGGATAAACGCCCGCGTCCCCTAATTACTGCGGCTGTAGTGACGGGGCCCTTGACTGAGAGCCAGTGTTCTGTCTGCGCACACACACACACACACCCACACACACACCTGAGGAGCAACTGTGCATGCGTCTTTGCCGACAGAACACATGCGTTAGCAGACACACACAAAGACACACAACCATACACACAAACTCACACACTTGCACACACACACACACACACACACACACACACATATATATACACATAATACACACAAAAACACACATGTAAAGACTCAGTCTCACACATAGCTTTAAAAAGTATAAAAACTGATTCATTTGTTGTTGATTTAAACTTGACGTCAGTCTTGCACTAGTAAGTGAAAAGAGCTGATCACACACACAAACACACACGACAGCAAGGAAAGTGCAGGCGTGTGACTCTGCAGAGGTCAGAGGTCGTGGCTGGAGCTCCAGCTGTTCAGTGCGGGCAGAGCGTGATGATATACTGCGCCGAACCGTCCGCCTTATTATTCACTTGCGTTTTGTTGTTTTACAGATCGGGTGACTGGGCAAAGAGAGTTCACGGCCGAAAGGAGGGAGAGAGGGAGGAGGAGAAGAAAGATGAGCTCACTGTTTTTCACTGGCAACATGAATAAATCTGAGAAACGACCTCTTCAGGACCCAACCTCAACCCCAGTGTGGGGAGAGAGAGAGAGAGGGTGAAGAGAGCGAGAGAGGAAGAACAGAGAGAGGCAGATAGAGAGAGACAGCCAAAAGCGAGTGTGAGAGAGACAAAGAGAGAGAGCGACAGAGGGTGAAAAGAGCGAGGGAGAAGAAAAGGGAGAAAGAGAAATAGAGAGAGAGGAAGACAGAGAAACAGAGAAAGAGAGCGTGTGAAAGAGAGAGACAAAGAGAGATGGGGGGGGGGGTGAAGAGAGCGAGTAGAAGAACAGAAAGACAGAGAGATAGAGAGAGAGAGGGTGAAGAGAACGAGGGAGAAGAACAGAAAGAGACAGAGAGAGAGGTGGAGGGAGGGAGAAACAGAGAAAGACAGAGGTGAAGAGAGCGAGAGAAAAGAACAGAGGGAAAGAGTGAAGAAAGAAATAATGAAAGAAAGAAAGATAAAAGAAAAGAACAGAAGAGACAGAAAGAGATAGTCTGTCATTTTCTCTGTCTTTACTAAAGAATCTATATTCTCCAATTTCTCTCTTCCTTTGTCCATCCCTCTATCACTCCCTCCATCTATCTCTCTCTTTGTGTCTTTCGGTCTCTATCGTCCACCCCTCTCTTAGTCTCTTCTCCATCTTTCCCTCACTCACTCACTCACTCACTCACTCACTCACTCACTCACTCACTCACTCTCTATTGCTCGCTCTCTTGCTCTCTCTGTGGTGAGTAAGAGTACTCTGTCTGTATTGTTCTAAATACGTTACAAAAAAAGTTACAAAAACTCTTAAAAGTCAGAGTCAAATAAAAGATCCTACTCAAAAAATCTCCAGACGCCATCCAGCTTCAGTCAGGCCCAACCGAGCCGTGCCGAGCGCCGCGCCCTTTCAAGTGGATCTGCGTGACCTTGTTGCGCGGCGAGAGCGCGATCTCGCACAGATTTGATCTCGCAATCATCGGCTTTACCGTTTAAACACAAGCCATGTGTGCTGCTGGATTTCTGCATGCGAACGCAATTTTCTGGTTCCGTGCCAGCGGCCGCCTCGCGTTACCTGCCGTGACGGAGGAAATGATGCGGCAAATGAACCCGCGGACCTTCCTGTCTGAGCTCGAGCGGCTTGATAGGATAAACAAAACCGTGTTTCAGTTCTGATCCATTGAACCATGAGTCCAAAAAGTGCATCGCTACCGTCTGTCCAAACATCTCTGAGCCACTAAAACCAACACACGCTAATTCCCACAAACTCAATCCTGCAATTACAGCATCGCGACGCTCTGTATCTGTGTATCTGCGCATCTGCGGCGGCTTTGATTGCTGCTGGTGAAATGCGCCGCAGATGGGATTGTGGCATAACACAAGCGTGCAGAAGAACGGTGGGAAGGTTCCGTCATGCACACAGAAGCAGCGCAGGAAGAGATTTCACTAAAACAACAAATCCCAGGCAATGTGCCGTGAAGCCACCCACTGCCACCTAGTTTCCAGATTAAAAAACCTGCTATTCCGACACGTCACGCGGAAAATGCCAGAGGATAGAAACCCAAATCACGTCACCACAACATCACACCACAGTGACAGAGGCCAGAAAGACAGCGTGAATGTTCATCTCTGTTCGTATCACTTCACAAGAACATCACCATCTCAGCCGTATCTCAGTCTCCATCACATCCAAATCTCATCAAAATCACCTTGAAATTCAAACCATATTTGAATCTTTGTATCTTAATCTCACTACATTCTCAGCATCAGTTGACTCTCAGTTACATATAAATCTCATCATAAGCTCAAGTACTTCTCAATTTCACCATAATCCTTCTCACCAATCAATCTCAATCTCATTTTTTAACATCACATTTCACAAAGTCTATTTAATCCCAATCACAATCTCAATTGTATCAGAATCTCATCTCAATCTCCACAGTCCCGATTTCATCTTAATCTCACTTTAATTACTCAATATCAAATAATCTCAATCACATATCAATCTCCTCATTTTCATATTCTTAATAATACCTCAATACAAATCCCATCCCAATCTCAATCTCATCACAATCTCATCTGCTTCTTGTTGGTATATTTTTTCTTAATGGAACTCATTTTTCCATTTACACATTAGCGTGTTGTGGTGGTCGAGAGATCAGCATCTAAAGCATAGCGTTCTAAATCAACAGGCCGCAGGTTTGTGGCAGCATCTAATCCCGCGGCTTTCCTCACTGTGTGAACGGAAGTTTTCAGCGTGTGAAATCATCGACTCTGAACAGCAGGACCTTAAGCATCATTTCTATGAAACAACTAAAGCCTTTTTAATATTTTTTACTTTCAGATAATTTTTATTTATTTATTCATTTATTTATCTATCTATCCTTTTTTACACTTTTGTATATTTCTCTTTATTTTATTTTCTTAGTATATTTTGTTCATTAGGTGTTGTATTGGTCCTTACATTGTATCTTTTTGAAAATGTGGGGATGATTAGGGAATCGCAATTTCAATTCTCTATTTCGCACAGTGCGAATCTAAGCTACTTGTTTTCCTAAATTAGCAAAAAACATTTACTAAGTAAAAAAAAAAGCAATTATCCTAAAAGTAAACTTTGAGTCTTCATCACTTTTACAAAAAAACGATTAAATACATTTAGCATTTCACTTTTTTTTTAACATAAAAACAAAAACAAACTGTAATAACTGTTTAAAATGCAGTAAAATTGTTCATGTTAAGTAAAAATGTAAAATGTAGTTAATGAAAAAATAAAATGTAAAAAAAAAGCAAAATGTAAAAAAAACACTAAATATTTCAAAAATTCGATCGGTTCTGAGAACCGCAGATTAAATCATGTAGCAAGAACACTAAGCAAATAATCCCAACATAAACTTCACACTTAGGAAAATATTCCTGTGGAATATTTTTGTACCTGTGGTACAAATAAAACCTATTGATCTCTCTCTCTTTCTGTCTCTCTCCTGGAGCAACTCAATCCTGCGTGTGAAATAAAGGGTCTCTGTAAGTGAAGCCGTGCTCCTCTCAGTACCAGGCCGCGGCCGCATGTATAATGGCTGAACAGAGCTCTTTCTATAGGCCACCGGCCATATGGTGACCAGGACTGGATGTGCCAATTGAAGGTGTCTGTCTATGGGCCCTTGAAACCCGGCTAATATACATACACGGCCGAGTGAGAGCTAGTGTTACATCCCTCCTTCTCTATTCATCCATTCATTCACTCATTCATTCATGGCTCGGCCCTTTATCATGAAGAGTTAACCTCTCTTTTCCCCAAGAGCAAACAATGGGGCCTCAGCCGAGGATAAAGAACTGGAAGTCTGGGACGCGAACGCGCTGAGAAAGGCCCGGCGTGCTCACAGGCTCGTTTAACCCTTGCGGCGATGAATGGGCCGGATCCTGGTAACCAGATGGCGGCCGCGAAGCGCTGAGCACGGACGTGATGACGCTGCGACGTCAAGGCGGCATGAAGAATGAAGGTGACAGGTGTGGAAAAGAAGCGGTCAGGACGTGACGCTAATAAGGCTGTCAGACCCTCGCCACCGTGAAGCGAGACCACCGCGGCGACCCCGTCATGAACCCGCGCGCTGACGACACCTGACGCCGCAAAACCCACCCTCTCAACTTTAAACTTTTACCATTTTTAAAGTTTAAATGTGCCATTGAGTCTGAAAAGCATGGTATAATTCATTATTTATATATGTTACACACACAAATATATTATCCCCTTCGCTAAAATATCAAGGCGAAAATCCTCATAGCTTGTAAGCTACAAACCAGCTTGTATATAAAAATATATTGGGTAAAATTACAATTATTTAAACAATATAGTAAAACATATTTTCCTCATTTTAAACCAGGGGTGTCAAAATCATTTTCACAGAGGGCCACATCAGCATAATGGCTGTTCTCAAAGGACCGGATGTAACGTAGAAATGTAACTAAATGTAATCAAATGTAATGTAAAATAAATGTAACCACTTCCTAATGTTTAACAGCACATTATTTACTATATAACTTAATCAAGTGACAATTGCAGTTGCGTCATAATTCTAACATAATTCCTTTTAAGTTTTGTCAGGTTACTCCAATAAGAAGGATCAAACTGTTCAAGTGAATAAGAAAAATAGCAAAACTGTGGAAATACTGCTGTGGTATACAGTCGTCGAAAGACAATGTGGGAAATGTAGATTTTGGTCAACGCACGCTCTTAATTTATTTTATTGCTTTTATTTTTAGACATTTTAGACACTAAACTTTAAAGCTCTTGCGGGTCACATAAAATCACACGGCGGGCCTTGAGTTTGACATATGTGCTTATACTAATCCCTTTATGCTCCTTTATACTTGATGGATTTAATATTTTATGCATAACCATTAAACTTTATTTATTAATAATGTATGGTTAAGAAAATAAATTTGATAATATATTTGGTATTCATCAAACTTTTTGATTATCATGCTGCAATGCCTAAATGAAATTACAAAACCGGTGTCAGGGGGGTTTTCATATATTAATATTTGTGTTGTTATTGCATAGATAATATTATTTATGTTTGTAATAACGTTATTTATGTTTCCTTTATTTCATGCCATTGTTTTTTTTTTCCTTTTTCTTGTTTCTTTTATTTAATTTTATTTATATATTTATGTTTATATTTCATGAGTCAGTCAAACTCAATTCCCTGTTGTCATATATAAATAAAGTTTTCTGATTCTGATTCTTTCTGATTTCTAGATGAATATAAATGAAAAACAAGTCCTGCCGTGACCTATGACCCCTGACCGCAGGTGACATCACCGGGCAGACGCAGCGCTGTCAGTGACGTCTGGCTGGCGTTGTTTGCGTTGGTCGCCGTCGGCCGTGTTTGCTCAGAGAGACAGAAGCGTCGAAGAGCCGCTGCATTTGTTCAGCTCCACGCCATTCAGCTCTCGGGACTTTGACAAATAGCGACCATTAAAGCAGCGGGGCGGGGCCTCTGGTGTGATGGAACTTCTATATTGCAAAAGTTCAATCTGAAAGTCCCGAGAACCGCAGATCAAGTCATGTGACCAGAAAACTGAAGAAAATAATCCCGATATTCCGGAACAATCCCATGACACCATCTCTCTGTCTTTATTGGTCTCTATGAGGTCCTCTATATCTTTTAGCTTTTTGTCTCTCTCTCTTTCTGTTTCTCTCACTCTCCTTTCTCAAGATCTCTCTTTTTCTCTTTCGGTCTCAGGACGTCTCTCTTTTTCTCCCTTTCTGTCTCACTGTGTCTCTTCTACGCTGGGAACCGGTCCTCGGCGCTGCGTGGGAAGAACGGAATGAGGAATGGAGGGAACGCTAACAGTCCAACGGGATACAATGCAAGTAATTCGATTGGATTCACGAGAGCTCGTCTTCGGAATCTCGCAATTCATCGACCGAGCGTAAACAAGCAGCGTTTTTCTGCTCCAATCGGGCCCCGGCAGCTGCGTGAGGAAAAACGCGCCATTGTGTGAAACAATGCGGCATGAACAAGGGCCAGTGACTCCGTTTTCAGCGCGTAACCACCTACTTTACATCAATGATGGTAATTTGTATATCTTGCACTTTACCAGGCCCCGGCCTTTTCATATTCAAATATGGGCGAGACGCACAATGTCACGTGAAAACAAGCGACGGAGTTCAGCTTATGACGGCTAAACGCACACGTGTGTACACAGACGCGGGAACCATCACGGAGGGATGGATGGATGGATGTCAAAGAGAAATGTAAAGCTGATGGAAAGGTGATAAATTACTAGCTGGAGGGATGATAAACAAACACATTTTTAAAAAAACAGAGTCATGATTCAACTTATGACTCTGGTTTGAATGGATGGAGTGATGGAAATTGAAAAAGAGAACTGAAAAAATGGAAGAATGTTAAAATAAGCAGACTGATGAATGGAAGTAGATTGATGGACGTAGAGTGACAGATTGAGAGAGACACCCAGAGCGAGAGAGAAAAAACGAGAAATTGAGAGAAGGATGAGAGAAGAAGAGAGAGAATAATGAGAGACTAAAGTGAAAGCATCATCAGCTTCTCCTCTGTGAAGGAGGAAAGAAGCAGAGACGAGCCACTGTGACTTTATGAATGGAAACCTTGATTAAAACCTCATATGAAACCGCTCGCAGCTAAAACAACAGTAACACCACCACAACTACAAAAAAAATGACCAAGATGAAAGACGAGTGGGCAGAGAGGAGAACGAGAGAAAGAGAGAGCAGAAGATGTAGCAGAAATGTTTAGCAGCTTCATGTTTAACGTCTCCGTCGGGGTTTGTCGTCACTTTAGCCTGGTTGGCTGACACATGGGCCGCGGCGGACGAACCCGCACAAGCCTCTCACTGTTCACGACAAACCCTTGTGAGACCGGGGGGGTCCGACGGGGGGTCGTGAGACAGCTTAGGTTAAGCCACATGCCCAGACAGAATTAGTTCCACGCAGACTAAAGTCCGAGCAAACGCACAATTAGTGTCGTGATGGTGGGTCAGCGCTGAGGAAGCACTATTACTGACACCAAGAGCAGAAAGAGAGAGAGAGAGAAGGAGAGAGAGAGGGAGAGGGAGAGAGAGAGGGAGAGAGAGAGAAGGAACAATTTATTTGGGAAAAAGTTTTTTGTGAAGGAGAGAAAAGAGAAGATCGAGAGAGAAACATGTACTGTATATAAAGAGAGGAATTTTATCCGAGGGAGTGAAAGAGAGAGAGAGCGTGAAAGAGAAGGATATATGCAGACAAGAGAGAGAAAGAACCCTATCCCTAACTATAGTGCAATTTATTAAGACGGGGACAATTAGACAGTGTGAAAAAAAACAGACAAGTAGAGGAAATTAACAAAAAAAAAAAGCATTTACGTACTAAAAAAAGCTGCAGGTTTAACGTGTGTGTGCGTGCGCTTAAAGCCGCTGACCGACATCAGGAGCGGCTTTTCAATTCCAATCCAGACGTAAACAAACAGAACAAGTGCCAGACGTGTTAAACGCTGCATCAGCACAAAGAACCTCACTCAACCACCCGGAGGAGGAGGGGGGGTGGGGTCAAAGAGAGAGAGAGAGAGAGAGAGAGAAGCGATGGAGAAAAGGTGAATTGTTGAATACACCTGCGTTCAGAAGAAGTCTTTGTGCGGCTGTGAAGGTCTGTAGACGCACATGTGGAACAGCTCAGACGCCGCGTGTTGATTAGAAACGTGCAAGTGTGTGTGTGATTTCATTAGCCGGATGAGTCCTGATTGAACAGCTGATGTGAATTTTTGCCGCCCACATCCCGCCATGGAGGAAATGATGTCATCGCATTGATGTGACCTCAGGGCGCTTTCATTTCGGACCTTTCATCTCTCAGGACGCTTCCACATGTCAATATAATTAGTGGAGAGTTCACAACAGGGTCCACGTGAACAGTTCGGATTACTCCAGTGAAGAGAGGAAGGGAAACAGAGACAGACAGAAAGAGAGAGAGAGATGGGAGCATGAGAAAAGAAAGAGAAAGAGAAAGATAAGTCTGCCAAAATAAATAACTAATAAAAAAACTGTGGCCATATCCAAAGCTGCCCAGTTATCTTACACTAGAGAAAAATCTGAGTCGTTCCCAAGTTCAAGTTCAGTGGAACCTAATTCAGCCTCTGCTGAGCCATTAAAGCACAATTTTCAAGGCAAACATCAGGTTATCTGGAGCGCGGCTGTAGATCACGGCCTAATGGTGTCTGTGCGGAGCCCGTAATCTCCAGGAGCCGCGCTTCATTCCTCGCTTATCTGCCCGCGTCTGGAGCTACGGCTTGCTAGCAGCGATCTCTGATCCGATAAACCGCGGCCTGCACGAATCCCTACGTGTGTCTGACTTTCATATCAACCAGACCAGCTGCTGAATGTTGTGTCTCATTGACATGAAGGAACTGCTCTGATCACTTGGTGTAAAGCGTACCTGAAAGCAACACTTGAGTAAAAGTACAGATACCTTACTGTAAAAATTACTCCATTACAAGTCACTAATTCCAAGAGGACTTGAGTAAAAGTTGTAAAGTATCCCATTTTATATTATGTTTTTATATTGTATAACTTGAGCATTTTATTCACACTGAATTTAGACAAAAAACACCAAGAAATGTGACAAACAAGAAACTAATAATTTAAAGAATTTTAAAAAGTGCAACCCCTAATTCACGTTCATGTGATTTATCTGATAAACAGCATCCGGTACCTTCAGCATCCTGCAAATGGCAATATCTCCTCGCGCTCTCAAGAAATTAACAGCAGTAGAAAAAGATGCCAACTTGTAGCGCACAGTATCAATGTAATGAGTAGCGATAAGTACCCTTTATAGTAAAGAGTAATGAGTACATATACTCAATCACAAATGTAATCAAGTAGATGGTAAAAGTTGCTTATATTTTTTATACTCAGTGTACAAAGGAGCCAAAAAATAAAAAAGTTCATTTACACAAGTACTTTACACCGCTGCTTTCTGTGGTGCTTTTGAGCAGGGATACGGAAACTTCTGTCCTGACGGAGTTAAACATCAGCACAGAATCACCAGGACGACTAGAGAAGCAGAGTTTGAGCCTATAGGAAAGTCTCATGACTTTCATGTGAGAAAGAGGGAGAATCTCACTCGTTCTTCAACAGGACTATGGAATATATATGTATATTGTACATCTATAGTAATTATCATGGCAGACACGCTTCCATGATTGTTCTTATCTAGACACAATCATACACACAACGTGGCGAGTGTGAACACTTAGTGTAACACAAGCGTGAGCTCTGCTAGGAAACGCCACATCTGTAACAAATATGGAGCTTCTGGAGTGAAGAAAACATCTCACAGGCGGAACCCGAGACGCAGGAACTCTTACTGGACGCCGCTCTGGAAGCTCCGCCCCCACCCCGGGCCACCCACTTCCTCTGTCTTTGACACAAAGAGCAGCTTCAGTCTGCACAGGTGTGTCCTGCTCATGAAAGAGCGAGTGTGTGAGAGGAAAGAAAAAACACACCCACGGGTCTGAGGTGTGTTTCGTTCCGGAACCCCGCCCAAAACAAAGCCACATCAGAGGGGTCCGGACCCCCCAAAACCGGTTTCCCTCACGACACAGAAATACACAAAACTCAGGTGCATGGATAAAGTGAAGCAAGAGAGAGAAAGAGAGCAATGATGAGAGAGTAGGAGAGGAGAGGAGAGGAGAGAGAGAAAGAGAGCAATGATGAGAGAGTAGGAGAGGAGAGGAGAGGAGAGGAGAGGGAGAGGAGAGGAGAGACAGAGGAGAGAAAGAGGAGAGGAGGGGAGAGGAGTGGAGAGAAAAAGGGAGAGGGAGAGAGAGGAGAGAGAAAGAGACAGAACAGAGAGGGTAGAAAGAGAGGGAAAGAGAGACAGAGAGTGTGGAGTGAATCCAGAGAGTGATGCATAATGACAGAGAGAGATAATGATTGAATGAAAAAGAGAATGAGAGACAGATTCATCTATTCTTGAACCACTCCAAGAAAACACAGTATGTCTTACTTTATTTAAGACAACGGTAATTACATTTGCTTCGCGTGTTTACACCAAAATCCTCATTTTTTTTCTTGTCCCAAATCAATTAACCTCCAATTACCGTCAAATTACACAGAGTTCCCAGCAACACGCGAGATCATCAGCGACCGAAAGGCTGCCACGTTCAATTGCCACCAATCAGCCATCCTTGTCCGAATCTTTGGGTCTGAAAGCTAAAATGGTGGCGACCAATCACAGGGCAGAACACATTCACCTGTGGACAGTTTTCCTGGCTGTTTTTTCTACATTAATTTTGACTGTGGAAGGAAACTGGAGACCCGGAGGAAACCCACGCAGACATCGAACAAGTCATCATGTCACGCACCAGCACATTTTTCTTTTGGGGTGAGTTTAAAAGCACCAAGGCTTGCTTTTCTTTCTCCGCACCATTTCAGGCTTTTTGATGTGAGGCCGAAGAAGAAACAAGCCTGAAAACCCAAAGAACTCCAAGCTTGGAACGTGGAAAGTTCCATCAGATGACATAAAGTGTTCTGGAATGGAGAACTGGAATCCGGGATGTTTTTTTTTAGCCAAAATGCTGTGACGTAATGTGTTCACTAACCCGGAAAATCCACAATTATGTCATAGCTCGAGTGTGTCTGTGTGTGTAGCTGTTGTGAATTATTTTAGAGTTCAAGAGAATTAAGATCAGTGACACAACCATTCACAAATTCAAAGCCTCAACTATTTTATAAACAAAAAACCGTTTCATAGATGGTGAAGATGGTAAACTAAAACCTGAAAAATTTAAAGTGAGAGTAAATGACACTACACAAGGAAGAAAGGCCTTCTAGTCTAGCTAGCGTCCCGTTAGCATGTAGCATCACCATACCTATTGGAGTTCAGGCTCTGAGTGCAGACGGGCTCATCCTCCTTTGCCACAAAAGGTTGAGTCAGCAGACTGAAAGAGAGAAAAGGAGACGCTTTCCTTCATCAGGCAGCGTAAAAAACAGAAACAAACTGAAAAAGGAAGAGGAGAGTATGACATGGAACAGACAAACAGCTAAATGAAATGATAATGAAAGAGGAAACATACTTGTAATTAAAAATTTAACCAACACAGACGGGATAAAATTGACAGAATGTATTAAACAGTGAAAGACTAGTGTGTGTGTGTGTGTGTGTGTGTGTGTGTGTGTGATGGAGAGAGAGAGAAGCAGAAAGAAGAAAGAGAGAGAGAGAGAGAGAGAGAGATGCAAGAGAAGACTAAAAGAGGAAAAATAAAGCAGGAGAAAGAGAGAGAGAGAGAGAGAGAGAGAGAGAGAAAGTATTCCTAAAAATTAAGTAATCAGAATCTGAGAACGAGTGAATCTGAATTATTACGGATGAGAAAATCCATCGATGAAAGCCTGGAGTCTGTGGAGATGGACAGATGGAGGAAGGAGAAGAGAGACTCACTGTGAGGCGTCGGACAGCACAGGCAGAGCGACGTCTTCAGTCGAGAAGTCCAGCTCGTCCACCAGACTGTTGTTCCGGGAAATTTCCGGCCGCTCCAGCTTCTTCTTCACTGTCAGGAATCAGAGTGTTGTGAGCGCTGATGATGATGATGATGATATATCGGACACTTTCCATTCTTCTCATTCAGATAAAAAACATTACAAAAAATTTGAGAGAGAAAAACAAAGAGGTAAAGACTCTATATAGCAACTAGCCTAAGTAAAAATAATAGCAAGTGAGTGAATGATAGAACGAGAGAGAGAAAGAACAAGAGGATATGTAACAGGATATGTAAAAAAAGAGAGAGAATTTTAATGTATGCACATTAATGCATTTCATCATTAAAAAAGAGAAAGAAACAAACAAGGGAGAAAACAAACCAGGTTAAAAAAGAGAACGACATGCAGAGAGAGAGAGAGAGAGAGAGAGAGAGAGAGAGAGAGAAGAGAAAGAGTAAGGTAAGAGGTAAGACAGGAAAAATAGAGAAAAAAGAAGAGCATGAGAAAAGGAATGAAGAAAACAAACAAAAAACAAGGAAAGAAAAGAAAGAAAGAAATAAAGAAAGAAAGAAAGAAAGAAAGAAAGAAAGAAAGAAAGAAAGAAAATAACAAAAAAATGAAGAGAGAGAAGCAAAGAGAAATAAGGAAAGAGAGAGACAGACAGAGAGAGAAACAAAAGTAGATGTGAAGAGAGAGAGAACCAGAGAAAGACAGAGTCAGAGAGAGAGAGACAGATGAGAAGAGATACAGAGAGAATCAGAGAGATATGGAAAGAGACAGTCAGAAAGAGAGAGAGACAGAGAGAGAGACAGAGGGAGAGAGATAGAGAGAGAGAGACAGAAAGAGAGAAGCAAAGAGAGATGAGAAGAAAGAGTGAAAGAGAAAGAGAGTGATGTGCTCAGGAAGAACGAGAGGAGGAGAGACAGAATGTACCTGGAGAAGCAGGGCAGCTGAGAGTGAAGGCCGACCATGAACGCTGACGGTCTGCTCGCATGCGTGCGAAAGAAAACAAGCGCGACTAAGACGACATGCAGAGCGCAGACAGACAGAGAAATATATAGCGAGAGAGAGAGAGAGAGAGACAGATATATATATATATATATATAGAGAGAGAGACAGGATAGTGTCTCCAGGGCTTTCTCGTGGTGCGCAGCCACTGTACCTGCCGTGTCCTCGGAGAAGACGGCGTCTTTGTCGTCGATGTGTTCGTAGGTGATCTGCGGGATTGAAATGGCTCGCTCAGCGCCGGGACCCAGAGAGCCGTTGTCCCGCGAGGCCTTGGACTTGCGCTTGTAGCGCTTGCTCTGTCAGAAACGACACAACACGACAGAAAGTTACATTTTTAATTCTCTGTTAAATGTCAGAAGCAAAATAGTTCTAAAGCTCACGATGCTCGCAACAGCAAGGCCCGGGGTTCGACTCTGTGAAACTGGACTTTTCTGAGGTGAAAGTTCTCACAATTTCTGAAGACCTCACGTCACTGTTTCAACAAATGTCATGAATAAGCATGTTCAATGTGACCCGTCACGCGCTTCCCCCGCTAATAAATTCTGCGCGACCTACACAAGCCGACACCGGCCGGGACGCAACACTCGTGGAGAGAGCGAGCGGCGCGGCCTGATGCGTCTGAGGGCAAGGCCGCACAAAGATTTTGTTGTTGCCCTCGCGGCGCACAAAGGTTTCTCTCCCAGGAGAACGACGGTGATGACATCATCGCGTTTGACTGCGTCTTTGTGCGAGACACACAAAGACGGGGGCGGCGAGGTCAAGCCTGCGCCCGGAGAGACGGCGAGAAGCGACTCCCATCCCGTGACATCAGGTCTCTCGCCGCGCTTCTCACACCTAAACCTGCTTTTCCCTTTCTTCAGCTCCGGAGGAAAGAGAAAAGCCTGTGAGACTCGCCGTGGGGACGAACCCGTCACACCGCGCCGTTAATTAAAGCAATGAAAGGCGAGAGGAAAAGTTTTGGCACCGAGTCAAACACGCTCTCTGTGGACGGAAGTGGAGAGAAGGAACGGCATTCCCAAATAATATAAAGAAGTTATATAAAGAAAGTTATAAAAAAATATAAAGAAAGTTTGCGGGACACTAAAATGTTCTGAGAGAACGTTACAAAAAAAACAGTCACAACTGTTATTACATTATACAAACAATGTTATAACGTTGTCTTTATATTGAACGTAGAATGGAGGAGAACGTAGAATCCCAAACATGTGAGAAAACACGTCCAGCCAATCAGACCGAAAGATGAAAATAGAGTTAATACGTTAAAAGAGTAAATACGTTTCTAAAAATAAAAAGAACCAGGAAATAAAAAATGAGCATGAAAATCTATTGAAACAAAATAAACAATAAAGTTAATACCAATAACTAAATACAAATCTAATAAAATATAGTTAAAGTTTAAAAAGTAGGATTACTACATAAAATGTATGACAATTATTATTAAAAATAAAAATGATAAACATATCAAAACAAATAACAGTAAAATATAATATTAAATAAAATATAAAGTAATTAATAATTAATTAATATTATTAATTAATAAATTAATTATAATAATAATAATTATTATTATTAAAACAAATATTTATTAATAAATAAATGCATAGATAATATTAATTATTAATACTACAATATACAATTTTCAGAATACAATAGTAATAAATAATGGAATGTGAATGCAAAATGTTAAATACAAAAAAAACAAAAATAAATAATAATAAAGCTTTGATAAACATATAAAAAAGATTTTAAAATAAAAAACACACAATTTTAAGAATGTAATACAAATAAATTATGCTATATTTTACAGAGGCTCCTTTAAGAAAAACAAACAAACAAAAATCAAAAACAACAAAAGAAATTATCAGTGTTGAAAGTTGATGATGATGATGATGACGACGACGACGATGATGATGAATGAGTCTTCCTCTCCAGGACTCAAAGTCACCTCATCAAAAGCTGTGTTTACCTACTTCCTGCTGAGGCCTTCAAGTGCATTCTGGGAACTCATTCAGAGCTCAGGCTTACAGTACAATAAAGCCCAGCTGAACGATGATTCCACTTCCCAAGCTTTTGTGCGACGGAGTGACAGGAAAAACCATGACAATGACCCAGAGAAACACAAAGGCTGTGAATGGAGTCAGCGTTTCTCCTCACCAGTAGTCTGGAGCTCTCAGAGCTTACTATGGGAATGTGTTCTCCAGTCAGAACGGTCAACTTCCATCTTCTGAAAATCTCAGCTCATTTTGTAAAACTATCATGCAGAAAATCTCATCTCAGGTTCCCAAGATTCTCCGTTTTAGGACTCATAAGCTATCTTATCTTTCTTCACTCGCTGGCTTGGTGTTCACAACATCGAGGCTGAGGTTTAAGTCTGTGGACCTTGTGTCAGATAAGACACATAATGTCAGGTAAGACATTGGTCGAGGGACTCAAGGAGATGGTTCTGAGCTCTTTGAAATTTCTAGACTTCTCTGAAGACCTCTGAAGTGTGAACGAAATGGTTCCTACATCATCCAACGAGAAAGAAGCAGGATGTTTCTCCTCACCAGCCGTCTGAAGTTGCCTGGACTGGAGGTCTCGGAGCTCAGGGCAGGGATGTAGTCCCCCGTCAGCACGTACATCTTCCACGTGGCGGCGAGGCCGTCGGGCTTCTCGCAGGCGTAGCATCTCCACAGGGTCTGACGGGACAGGGGCGTTAGCGCAGCGGGAGCGCGGCGGCTCCTGGCGGCGGACGCACCTGTATGAGACACGCGGCGGCGGGAATCTGCCGGTTGAAATGCTTCTGCCGCTGCTTCTGCTGCACTTTGAGCGCGAAGCCCGATCCCAGAATGCCCTGCACACGGACAGAGAGCCCTCACTACTCAACATCATGTTCTAATGACAGGGAACAGGCAACATGACGGACACGGGCCCCTGAGGCCCCCAGAGGCCCCATCACTCTTAAACTGAACACATTAACCCCGGACCCCATTACTGCTCGGCCCCTCCAGAAAAACAGACTTGTGTGTGTGTGTAATGGCCGTGTTTACCGCGGGAAGGGCGAAGAAGGAGATGGCGAAGACGCTGAAACAGGAAGCGATGGCTTTCCCGATCCACGTCTGAGGGACTTTGTCTCCGTAGCCGATGGTTGTTACTGTGACCTGTGAGCAGAAGACCAGCGGTTAAATATGTGTGTCTTGGTCTTTGTTATCAGACTTTGTTATCAAGTCCACAACAGTGAAACATAGGCCTGGATAGTGTGTGTGTGTGTGTGTGTGTGTGTCACTGGGTTCAGCCGTGGCACCTCGTGTGCGGCGATGTTAACATGCTAACGTGTGGTTTCCCAAGCGTGTGGCCTTCATTCCTCCAGCCTTTCATCGTTGCGCTGATGTCATCGGCTCTTCAGACAGAATGATGTCTCACACGCTTGAAGAACGTCTCACGAGTTCAAAAGCCCAGTGAACTGGTATCAGAGTGATCAAAACGCCTGGTGCTCACTGATTTCCTTTGCATTTCCCTGTAAATCCACCACAGCACTCGAGCTTGAGGGAGAGAGATCATGGAAATGAGAAATACGTGGTTAAAGAGAGGGAAGGAGGAAGAGGTTCAGGGAAAAAATTAAAGAGAGACTTAAAAGGGAGGGAAGAGGGGAAAATTATTTCCTTAAAAATAGAGTAAACTGAAAAGAGATAAAAGGGGATAAAGAGAACGGGGGGTGGGAAAAAGAGAAAAAAAAAACGAATAAGAAGAAAGAAAAATTGGAGAAAGTTGAAAGGGGATGAGAGAAGGATAGAAAAAGAGGGAGGGGAGAACAGAGAGCTTGTGAAAGAGAAAGTGAGAGAGACAGAGAGGGAGAGAGAGAGAGAGTGAGAGAGAGAGAGAGAGAGAGAGAGAGAGAGAGAGAGAGAGAGAGAGAGAGAGAGAGAAGGACATTTTCAGAATTCTGGCCAGGGGGATAATAAAAAAGTAATAAATGGAAGAAAAGAGAGACAGAGAGGTAAACAGGCTAAGCTAACTGAAGGAGAGATGGAAGAGGTAAAGAGAGGCACAGACAGACATATTTACATAGGCAGACAGACAAACCAACGGAAGAACAGACGTGGGGAAAGAGTGTGGAATACAGAGGAAAACAGATGGAGAGAGCGAGACGGAAAAGGAGGGTCAAGGGAAAGATGGGGGGATTTTTAATTAACTGCACTGGAAATTTCTCCCTGGTTCCGTCTGAAGTGTTTGCTTGAAATGCTTTACAACCAACTTTGTAGATCAACACCAAAATGAAAGAATTGCCGCACACACACACATACTCACCACGCCCCACCACAGAGCATCAGCGTAGCTGGAGAAGCCCGTCTTCCCCTCTTCATCCACTGCGTCCTTCTCCGCCAGATACACGAAATACGAGGAGAAGATCAGACCCAGGAAACCGATGTACAGCGTCGTGATCAGTTCCTGACAACACACACACCATACGTGTATAACACTGTTTTACGCGCGCACACACACACACCATACGTGTATAACACTGTTTTACGCGCACACACACACACACACACACATCACGTGCACTCGTATACTTCACACACGCACACACACACACGGTTGATTAGCAGTGAAGCTTCTCAGACGGCGTCACGTCAGGCCTTTTATGGTCAGTGCCACATACCGAAGACGCAGGACGTACCTGCCGGTGGATGAAGACCACTGACCCCAGAAGCCTCCACGTCCCCCCCTGGCGGTCCACGTGCAGCATACGCAAGATCTGCAGGAAGCGAATCCCCCTGTGGCCGCAGACACACACACTGACTTGACTTGGTGTGAAAAGAATGATTAGGCCTTATATTCAGGACATATTGCTCCCTCTATTTATCTATGTCTTTCTACAAATCTCTCACTCTGCTCATCTCAGTGTCTCTCTCTCTCTCTCTCTCTCCCTCTGTCTCAATATCTATCTGTTTCTCTCTCTCTCTCTCTCCCTCTGTCTCAATCTCTCTCTCTCTCTCTGTCTCCATTTCTCATCTCTCTCTCTCCTCTCTCTCTCTACTCTCTCTCTCTTCCCTCTCTGTCTATCTTTCTTTCTCTTTCCTTTTTTTCTTTATTTCTATTCCTCTCTTCTCTTACCCCCCCCCTATCTCTTTCTCCCCCTCTGTATCAATATCTATCTGTTTCTCGCTTTGTCTCACTCTGCTTATCTCAGTGCCTCTGTCTGTCTCTCTCTGTGTGTGTGTGGATGTGTCCTATATTGGTATCTCTCTCTCTCTCTCTGTCTGTCTCCCTACTGTCTTCTCATTTACTTTTTCTTTCACTCAGTCTCTCTCTCCCTCTGTTTATCTATGTCTTTCTACAAGTCTATCTCTCACTCTCCATATCTCAGTGTCTCTGTGTGGAGATACGTATATTCTCCCATATCTCTCATATTTATATATGATAAATATATATGAGTTATGACTACTTCTTGTCTTCATTATATGTTTTGGTTTTAAGAGCAGACAACAGCGTCCGGCTTGTGAAAGATAGAGTCCTGCTCTTCTGACCTGATGGCTGAAGTGGCGAAGACCTGCCCATTGGATCCCACACTGAGAACCACCACAGAGGCCACGACCACAATAAGATCTGCACACACACACACACATATCTGTCAAAGCCTTTGCTTTCCCAAAGTCTGGAGAAACAGCTAAAAATAACCCGCAGTGTTCCAGAAAAACAAATAAAGATGGACCAAACGAAAGCTAGACAGACAAAGAGATGGGCAGTCAGGCAGACAAACAGACACACATGCAGAGTAAACAGTGCCAACAGACAGACAGATAATATAAGTCAGACAGATAATTCAGAGTTACAGACAGATAAACAAATAATGATAAGGACAGAATAATAAAGGCGTCCAAATAAGGACAGAATAAAGGCGTATGGATGGACAGACAAATAAACTGATAGACAGACATACATACAGAGAACTGGAAAGACAGACAGATCAACAAAAAATGGACAATAAATACGGTTATAAAAATATACACGATTTTTTTTTTCGCTTGAACGAAGAGTGAGATGGGTAGATGCAGGATGGATGGCAGACAGACAGACAGGTGTATATCCAGACGCGCACCTATAATGGAGATGGGTTTCCGGATAAAGCGCAGACGGCCTTTTATTCCCACGTATTTACTCCGGCAGCCCGCCGACCAGAGCCGGACCACGTACTCCGTCCCGAAAAACACCACCAGCACGATCTCCTGAGGAACACAACACAACACGGGGGTCCGGGGGTCTTGTCATCACACAACGCCGTTAATTTAAAAAAAAGATGTAGTTTAAAATGCATAATACTTCACAACTTTTCACCATTTTTTGATTTGTGTTTATAGATATTAATTTAAGAAACAATTAAAATTTTAGAAAAACATTTTTTTTTTTCAGAAAAAAAAGACTAGCAAATTTTAAAAGCATTCTAGTACTACAAAAGTGTTGGAAGCTCATGTGAGATTTGACAGCGCCATCGTGTGGCCGCAGGAAGCGCTGCATTTATCTGGTGAGAAGCTCCTGGTGAGAACGAACCCTGCTTCCTGGTTTGTGACACACTCACCATCCAAAAGAGCGATCCGGTGGCAAAGTCTGCGTACTGCTCGATGGTGGATAAGATGCTGAAGATCAGGCACACAAGGACCATGATGAACCTGAGGACACCGGGAATTGTGTTTACATAAATTGCATTTCAAGGTTAAAGAGTTTCATTCACTTCAGACGAGTTTACAACATGTGTTCCAGTCATTGTGACCTTACAACACATATAAGGAAATCTACAGACAAAGAGAATATCCATGGACGCGCGCGCACACACACACACACATACACTGGCCAGATGGGAGAGACTTTAACATCCTCTGAGATTACACACACACACACACACACACTCCTCTTCTTACTCAAAAAGACAAGCAGTGCGACTTGTGGCGCGGCCGGAGATCAGTGTCACGTGTCGGTTACGTCAGGTCCAGATGCGGCCTGACCCCGGGTGTTGTGACGGAGGGTCGCCGCTGGTGAAGACCACCAGATGTTGGTCCCATGTTTTGCTGCGTGTGACTGATTCCAGTGACATTGCTGATGGAGCACTTACACACGCTAGAGGAACATTCAACAAACATGGAGAAATTTCACCAACGCTTCACAAGAAAAGTGACTCAAGTTCACAAGGCATTTCTCTCTGTCTGTATAGCCCACCTGCCTAGTCACCTAAATAAATCTTCTATAGGGTTAATCTTGAGAGATGCTCTGTAGTATTGTCCAGCAAACTACATGTGCCCGACCGTACATAGGTCTGCTACAGACATTGCTGTATGAGAAGAGAACAACCAGACGATGGCTGTGCAATTCTATAGGGCACCAACCATCCCTATAGGTTCCCTGCATTATGCTATATGGCTTTGCATTCTACTTTTCTATAGGGGACCACTCTAGTCGACACTAGAGATCTACTCTGTCCTATAAACATTCCATATATATTGTTTATATGATCTACAGTGTGTGTATATTTATATATACTGTATATATAATAATAATAATAATAATAATAATAATAATAATAATAATAATAATAATATATAAAAGTAGTATATAGTTTTATATACTAGTTTAGAGACTAGTTTTACTTAAATTGTGAAAAATCCGTTTCAGGATAATTAAGATACATCCGTTCTTGTTTACACTATATTTCCCTATAGTACTGGATCAGTCCAGTTTCTATCTGTGAGGTAAGAAGCGACGAAGCCTAAAATACCATCAGCACAGTGTGTTTTATACAGTGTTTGACCCGAGAGTATAATAATGGCGTGCAGAAAACCTCACTTAGCCCAGAAGTTAAAGCTGATTTACAGTCAGGACACTGTACGCGCTCTCAACACTTTCACACAAAGCGATTACTAGTGGGAAAGAAAGTATGCAGTGTGTTTAAGAACATATTGGACTTATGGTCAAATCCTTTCCCCCGGACCGGGAACAGAGGACCTGACCGGCTTTAATCCCTCTCTCAGATGACCAGATGTTGTGATACTGCACCATCAACAGCTGGATTAGCATAAATGTGCAGACATGATATAGAAAAACCAAATGACCTCCCTCATTTTCTCAAATTTGGATTATAAGCAGTAGATGGAGTAATAATGTTTCATAATCTGAAGATCCCTTTAAATCGGCCTGCGAGTTCAATAACAGTGAATTGTTGCTCTAATCGGTTTGGTCTTACTGGCCGTATCGGGTGTGAGTTTAATCGGGAACGTATTTGCCTAGCGTTAACACACACAGCGTATATGAATTTATAGCCCTTTAAAGCAATATATTACAGGGTGAATGGTGCGAGAGCTTAACACGAGAGCAAATAAAGCGCTCCGGCCTGCGCAGCGTCTGAATGGGCTTGTTGTGTTTGGCCTTTGACCTCGTGACCCTCGATGCCCCCGACTGGTTTCTCACAGGAGGATTATTGTCTCTCTTTGCAGATGTGATGTCTCCACCCAACAGTATGGGCCCGTCAATCCACCGGACCCCCGCCGAGACGCCCAGACCTCTATGCCTTTAGCCAAATTAAATTCCAAATCCCGAGCAGAATTCCCGTTCGGAAACAACGATGTCTGCGGCGAAACCCAGCGTCAGTCCAGCCATTTTCAATCAACCTCCCGTGGCGCTGAGAGAAGGAGACCCCCTGCTCCGGCCGTCAGGTGTGTAAGAGTAAGAGACCCTCCGCGCCAGATTAACACTGGGAGAAATCCAGCAGAATTTCCGGCGGAACACCATCTACACACATGTCCGATAAAACCAAAATCTCAGTGTCCAATAAAACCCTTGATACAACAATTCCATTTATATATCATTATATACTACTGTATATACATGTGTATTATACAAACATACAAGAAAAAGTTTTTTAAGTGTGTGTGTGTGTTTAAACTGTAAATAGGAACAAAAAATGATTCCAATAGAATATAATTAATTGTGTGTATATATATACATACAGTATATAAACATATTGAACATGTATGCCTTCAAATTCAGTAAAAATTATAAAATAAAAGAATGTTTCCATTTCCAAGTTTGTACTTTTGTTTGTAAAGTTTTTAAAACAGTTTTAATAACGTATCGGAAGTTATTTTATTTATTTTCTGATATTTTTATAATGTAATATTGATAAGACGTTTTCTGTATTTTTGAAAAAAGCTGAAGTCTCCAAAATGTAAAAAAAAAAATTGAAAATACATAAAAAATAAGAGTAAATGTAGTTTTGTAATGACTTGATTGATTGATTGATTGATTGATTGATTGATTGATTGTGATTGATTGATCTATTGATTGCTTTTGTAATGTGCCGTGCTGCCGCGCAAAACACCCGAGCATGTTTACACACAAAGCTCTTAAAAGAAAGATGGAGAGACGCGTCCAGCGGCGGAGGACGGATCAGTGACCTATATGACAGTGATTAAGGCTTTTCTCCTCCAGGAAAAGCCGGTGATAGCTGCTTCCCAGAGCCTTGATCTCTGAACGGCCATCAGCTCAGCGCCGAGAGTGTATCGCTCATTAGCAGCAGTGTGACACACACACACACAGAAGTTACCATCTACTTACAGCCTCCAAACATAAACACTAACTTTCTCACCGCCGCTCGTTCTTTCTCTCTCACACATTCACACACACACACACACACACATACACACACAATCTGTCTTTCTTGCTCGCTCTATCTCTCACACACACTTTCTCTCTGTCTGTCGCACACACTCTCGTCCTTTTCCCAATCCCAACTCTCCTGCGACTTTTTGAACTGTGGGAGGAAACCAGAGACCTGGAGGAAACAAACGCAAGCACGGAGAAGAACATGCCAACTCAAACCGGTCCAGCACCGCTGTGGATCCGCTAACACATCGGCCACTGCTCCATCACTTATTGATGGTCAGGAACCGGAGAAGGTAATTCAGTCCACGACTCAGCTTGAGTAAGAAACGGAAGACAGGAGTCTTCACACCGTCGCTCAGTAAATACAGGAAGAACCCGAGACGCTTGAAGTGTGCACACTACTTAGTGCTAATTCATGCCTCCACATCAGCTGCTCGAGCTGCAGACGCGCTCCTGTATATTTAATGTCCATAACAAGATCGCAGGTCGGATATGATTCTCAGCGTCCAGCTGTCCAGGCCGGATTAAATCTGATCTCACGCAGGTGATTAACCCACGACGCTCCAATTAATTCTGCTGTCAGTGTGAAGAGCCGTGACAGCGGCAACCGTGATTTCTGAGGCCACACCTCTTTTAACATACTCATGGTGTCTTACTAGTGCACAAAAAATGCTGTCTTTGTCGTGCGCTAGAACTCTGCTGTCTTCCTAGTGCGTTAGCAAACTCCTGTCTTCCTAGTGCACAAGTATTAAAAAAATCTGCTGTCTTCATAATGCACAAAATATCTGCTGTCTTTCTAGTGTGCAAGTAATCTGCTGTCTTTCTAGTGCATTAGTAATCTGTTGTCTTCCTAGTGCGCTAGAAATCTACAGTCTTCCTAGTACGTGACAGATCAGCTGTCTTTCTAGTGCGATAGTTATCGGCTATCTGCCTAGTGCGCTAGAAATCTGCTGTCTTCCTAGTGCACAAAAAATCTGCTGTATTCCAAATCTGCGTTTTAGTGCACTTTTAAGACTGTATTCTTAGTGTGCTAGAAATAAGCTGTTTTTTGAGTGGTCTGAACACTGAGCGCCAGAGGTCAGATCACACTAAAATAGTGCTGTCTTTATTGTGGCTTGAAATGTGTTGTCTTCGGAATGTTCTTTTATCTTTAGTCTCGGGAAATACTTACAGTATTTACAATCCAATGAAACAATAAAACTTTGAGATTTTCAGCCATTGTTGTTTTAAAAAACATTGATTTTGAGAAAGATGTTCTTTGTCTCTCCCACCCTTGGCTAAACACCATATAACGGCACCTAACATGCTAAGCTAACACATTTTGGTAGCCGGATGTGTCACGACTGGGAGCACTTCCACCGAAAGTGAAGGAGCGACGTGACATCACAGGACTGTTGCGTAAGATTCACAGTCGGCCGCCATGTGCAGAGCCGTAGGAAATCTCCCAGAATGCACCAGTGGGGACACTGCACATCATCTGCCCATCTTTAACCCTTAAATGTGTTTGGGGTTGTAGTTTTTGAGTGTCCCTGGTAAGTAAGAGTTAGTTAGAGCGGCGGAACTCCAGGGTCAGTCAGTGAAGTTAATTTAGTAAGAGCTGAGGATCAGGTTCACTGCTACAGGAGACACTCTAGATACACTGAGGAAGAGGAGGAGTGATGGAAAGAGAGAGATAAAGAGCAGGAGAAAATGAGAGTAGAGAGAGATGATAGTGGGAAAATATGGAGGAAAAACAGAGAAAAAAAGAGAATGAGTGAGAGCTAGAGAGAGAGAGAGAGATTCTAGCAGGAGAAAATGTGAGTAAAAACAGAGAGAGAGAAAAGAGAGAAAGAGGGAAAGAAAGAAAAATGATAGCAAGCGAAAATGAGAGTTAATAGAAAGAGAGAGAGAGAGAGAGAGAGAGAGAGAGAGAGAGAGAAAGAGAGAGAGAGAGAGAAAGAGAGAAAGAAAGACAGAGATAATAGCAGGAGAAAATGGGAGTAACGAGGATGAGAGAAAAAAGAGAGAAAGAGAGAGAAAATGAAAGCGGGAGAAATGAGAGAAAAGACAAACAGAGCGAGTGAGAGAGAGAGAGAGGAGAGAGAGAGAGGCGAGAGAGAGAGAGAGAGAGAGAGAGAGAGAGAGAGAGAGAGAGATATGAGAAAGGGAGATAGATAGAGAGAGAAGAGAGAGATGATAGTAGGAGAAAAGAGAGTAAAAGAAAGAAAAAGATAGAAAGAGAGAAAGAGAGAGAGAGGAGAGAGAGAGAGAGGAGAGAGAGAGAGAGAGAGAGAGAGAAGCATAATCACTCCAAACAAACTTTCTCACCCAATTATAATCACACACACACACACCCACAGTGATACACACTTATAGTGAAACATACACACACATGCAGTGACAGACACACACAGTGATACACATATACACCGAAAAGTATCCGTAATTAATCTTCGGTTTAACAGTGATGATTAGTCTACATAAACCTTGCCAACCATCCCACAATCAAACTGCGATGAATCTACGAGTGCTAGGATTCGCTCGTTACGGAAAGCACCTTCCCGCCCGTCCGTGTTTGCAGGAGAAGAGTGATGTGACTTACACGAGACAGTGATACAGGAAGCACCTCAGGCCGGCGGGTCTCTCTAGGAAGTTGTACACATCGCCCTGCATGCTAGTCTTGGCGTGGTAGGGGTTGCGCGTGAAGCGGCCGACGGCGGGGACCGGACCTGGCGTCTCTCCGCTGGCGATGGCGAGGGCTTGGCGGGGCTCGCTGTGCGCGGCTGGCTCCTTTGTGTGGCCACCTGGGCCCACGGGCGCACTTGATCCATTATTCACCACCGGCTCCAGTTCCAGTGAAACAGGAGAGCAGCCGGACGGGAGCGACGCGCTGGACGCTGCTGCCTCCTTCAGACCGTTGTGGCCCCAGCTCTTCAGCTTGACGCTGTTGCCGGACCACCCGAAGGAACGTCCGCGGGTCAGCAGCGGGGTGGGGTGGCCCAGCCGATCCCCCATGATCCGGGACTGTCTGGAGGTCTCAGTCGGGCCGAGCCGGGCATTTACATCCAGACGAGCAGTGGAGTCTGCGAGGAGAGAGGAGACGTGAAGACCACTCGCCTCGGCCCCTGGAGAGAACACCCAGGTGGGCTCAAGTGGGGTCAGAGGTGACGGACGATAACTCAACACACACTGTCGTCTACTCGCCGGACCGGCCGTGATTCTGAACACACCTACACTGGATAAGAGTGGACGTGATTGTCAGCGTGGCCACTAGGGGCAGTATCTAAATTGTGCTCTGCATTTAAACATCCACTGAAGGTGCACACACTAACCCGGAGCAGTGGGCAGCCTGAAACGTGTGTCTGGCTCAAGGACGCTGAGTTGTTGGACCCACTAGACCGGGATTTGAACCTGCAACGCCTGGGTAGCAGATCCAACTACTGGAACACAACTGCTCACTGCTGTTACAGTCAGAGAAGACAGTTGGAAGCCACACACACTCTCTCTCTCTCTCTCTCTCTCTCTCTCTCTCTCTCTATATATATATATATATATATATATATATATATTTCTCTATCTCTTTCAAACATATGCTGTCTTTCTGTCTCTCTGTCTCTCTCTCACTCTCTCTCTATCACACACACACACACACACACACACACACACACACACACACACACACACACACACTGCCATTTGCCCTTTAAGACTCGCGATCAATCTGAATTCAATCTGAACAATTTAAATAAACATTCGTTAAATGAGACTACAGATTAAACCATTTGTTTAACTTTATGTCTTCAAACCATTCTGGGAGACAGACAGACAGACAGACAGACAAACATAAAAGTAAAGCCAGCACGCTAGCGGGTGCCGTTATGTGTGCATGATCAATCGTGCAATCGTTAATGAAATAGAGATGCTCAGAACAGAGATGCACAACAATAACTGGCCTCTGAATGATTAATACGTTTCACATCAGTGTGTGAACAGTCGCGGTGTGTCAGCACTGACTGGACGTGATGAGTGTCGTCCTCACAAAGCCAGCGGAAAACGGGCGGGAAACTGGAGCTCCAGAGCGCTGACAGACAGTGACCCGAGGCTGAACGCGGCGGGATTTACAGCAGATAAAGAGGAGATAAAGGCGAGGGAAACAACACCCGCATCAGCACCACTGCTTTACAACTCACACATTGCGCAACTACTCTAAAAATCAGCAAATGATGATGCAACAGCCACATTACGGGTTTGACAGAGTAGACCATGAAGTCATTAACGTGGCATCTGTCTGTCAATCATCTGTCTGTCTCTCTTGATTGTGAGAAATACTCAAGGTTCAACTTTGCAGCAACAGGGAAAATCAGTAAACAGAAATAAACAGAATAAACCACAAACAAAGATGCATTCAACTGTAAAGAACGCAAACAAATAGCAGTTTGACTTGACTTAACCGACACATAACATAAAAAATCACTTTTTGCCACTTTGAAGTCACTGTGATATATCAACAAGACAAACTAATGACTTTTTTTTCTCTTAATTCAATTTATATTCTAGTATAATATATATATATATATATATATATATATATATATATATATATATATATATATATATATATATATATATATATATATATATATATATATATATATATATATTGTTGCTCCCATAAGCGACAGAAGCACTTCTGGAGTGGAATGCAGTTACCTCTCGCGCAGAGCTCTCGGTGACGGCGCGCGTCCTCTGATCTCCCACCGTGACTGATGCTGAGAGATGCTGCGGGCGCGCGCTCGTCTGACGCGCGTGCCCGATGCGTCACGCGCCATATGGTGAAGTACAGAGCGTTAAAAACAATTTGATTACTTTTTCAAAGTCTTTTACGAAACAGCTCCGCGTGAATTCTCGTCAGAAACACTTGCTCGTAAATCGATTACGATGACTATTTTAAAAAAGGCGTTAATGTTTACATGTATATGTTTGTTAAAACTGTTTCTTGAATTATTTTGACTAGTTAATCGATACAATAACAGATAAACGAAAAGTTCAAATTGTACGAGTGGTTAAAATATATGATTTTTAACCTATGAATTGAATAATTATTCTATAAATAGAGCATATAACGTTTTAACCGAAAAATAATTTGTTTTGTAATTAATACAATTAAAGTAGCTCGCAAAAAATAATTATAACTATCTCGGAAATGTTCCATACTCCAATGTCATGAAGCTCGAGCTTTTTGAGTTTGGCGCCATTCTTTTTTTTTCCGGTTCACGGGGTCAGGCGTCAGTAGTTCCGTCATGGCGTCCTCCATCACTCGCTCAGCGCTGTCCTCTGCGAGCAGAGTAAACTATGATTTTAACAGAAGAATCTGCTTGATGTCGTTTTGTCGGAGGCTGCTGACTTCGCCGGTCCTCTCTACAAGCGCCGCGCCTGTAGATAGAGGTAAAGACGCGATAAAGAGAGTATCGAACTACACACGTTTAATATTTTTCATGTGTGCCTGTCTATCCAGCCATCTGTTTATCTCTCCTGTGTGTGTATATCGAACTGTCTGTCTAGTGTTCTATTTATTCATCTCGTCTGTTCGTCTATACATCTGTCTGTCTGTGACACCAGCCCTGTAAATAAAGTTGTTAATAGTTAATAATTCCGATCAATTGTGATTCCAGGAGCTCGGGGTCCGCGGCGGTCCAAGCGTCAGGTGAGGAGAAGCGTTCTCTTCTGAATAGTATTGGTAAATGGTAGTAAATAATGATGTGGCATTCAGGCTGACGAGCCCCGGAGCCAGCGGATGAGCGCAGACCAGGACTGGACCTCGGTTTACCCCACCGCGGGGGTCTTCCGGCCATCCGCGGTGCCTCTGCCTGTGCGCATGGGTTACCCCGTGAAGAGAGGAGCGCCGCCCGAGAAGACCGGAAATCTGGAGCTGATGAAGGTCAGGACGCTCTTCTCAGCGTTTGACCATCCAGACAATGGCACACACATCTCCTCGAATGTTTTTCAGATTCCAAACTTCCTGCACTTAACCCCAGTGGCGATCAGGAAGCACTGCGAGTCCCTGAAGCGTAAGTGTCTCGCGCTGGGAAGATCTGCCGACTCCGCCCTTCATCTACTCTGGTGGTAGATGAACCACTATCCTCTTCCTCAGAGTTCTGCACGGACTGGCCCTCTGCGCTGGACACGGACCAGAAGAGCACAGAACATTTCCCCATCCAGATCCAGAGTAAAGAGTTTGTGTCGTCCGGCCCGTCATTGCGAAACCCCAAGGCACGGATTGTCACTCTACAGGTACAGAAAACTAGTTACTAGTTTACTATTAACGACACGCTATAATAATAATAATAATAATAATAATAATAATAATAATAATGTATTTACTTACACTTATACTTAAAAACAGACATTCTAAGCTTTATGTAATTTCTTTATGTACATTCTAAGACACATGTTTCATGTTAGAGTGATAAGTATTTATTAAGTTATTTTGTTTTCAGCTGACAAAAAGAAGGCAAAACGTGCTTTAAGTTTTAGTTTTATTATTATTATTATTATTTATTTATTTTTACAAAAAGCACAATGTCCTGTTTTTATTACTTAGAGATTATTTAGAGTGTAACCTAAATAATGGGCACTTCAAACTTTCAATTGATGTATAACACTTATATGTAAGTCCAAAATTGACTTTTTTTGTGTGTTTTATTTTGAATAAAGAGTGACTCGACCTCTGAGGGTTAAAAAACTAAGAAAATATATTGCAAATTGAACAAAAATTATACTAAATGATATTTCAGTATTTGAAATGGTGTATATTTAGTGTTGAGTTTACATTAATTTACATATTACACCTTTTTATCCATTATTTCAAGCTTTAGTCATTTAATCGCCAATAATCACGATTAATTTTGTCAGGGAAGTGCGATTAACTAGCTAAAATGTTTAATTGTTTGACAGCACATTTAATTGTCCCTCGCTACTTGGTTCGACTATCGCGGATTCACTGTATCGCAGATTTTTTTTCTTTATTACCTTTATTCGCGGATTCATTTTTTCCCGATGTAATGCGTCGGCCCGACCACGGGTCACCAAAATTAAAAAGGCAGAGGATGGGAAGCTCACCAAAACCTTTAATGGGCAGTGTTATTTTCCGTCCTGGCAACCCTGTGGAGAGCGTTACAAAACATTTAAATAAAACAAAAGCAAACCAAAGAGATGACCAAACGGCTTCGGAGCTACATTCTCGTCCTTTCGGTTTCGATCTGACGTCACCAGTTAACGTCATCACGTCACTACGGCTACTGGACACATTAGCCTCAGCGCTCCCGCCCGATCCCCACATTCAAACACTTTGAAAATTTATATCTCCGCGGGGACGACGCATGCGGTGGGGAGATGTTTGTTAACATTACTTTAATAAAAAATACAACGTGAAAAAAGTGTTTTAAAAGTCGGAATAAGTGTTAAATAAATACGTAAATGTTGTCCCTCCACTTTGCGGACATTTATCTATCGCTAGTGTCTAGTGTACAAAACGTATTGTCTTGTTATTAACTGGTCACAGACACTGCACAATAAAAAAAATTTTTTTTTATATTACTTATCAATTGAAAAGGCAATGAAATAATGCTTTTTTTTTTTAAAGCAGCTTTTGTGGGTGTAAAAGGTGCAGAGCAGGATTCACAAACACATCACCGTAGACACAAGCGCTGACGTCAGCTTTGGCTTTTCATAGGTTTTTATAATCTGAAGTGTGTGATTTATGATAAATCTCTCTCCATCTGCCTAAAAAAACGTTTAGATTATGACTGCGATGTGGGAATCGCCATCTGACGTTAATCCGGTGGGATTAGGGCTGGAAGTGAAGGGCAGATTTACGGGATGAGTGTGAGCGGGCGAGCGAGGGTCTTCCCCCGACCTTCCTCTCTGCGGACCCTTGAAGAACTTTGCCTTCACCTCTGTCGTGACATCACACACTGCGTGCGATCTGATTGGCTCCTCCTTGGGGGCATTTAAGGACGGCCGAGTTCATCCCTTAGATTCGTTGTTGTTTTGTTCGGAAAACCGGGAGAAGATTATTATCTCAGAGGAATCATTGTTGACCTTTAAAAACGTGTCCATTGATGTGAATTTTTTTTTTACTCAATCACTTTTAATCCATGCGCAAAATTAATCCGGTAATATTTCTGTTTCTGAATAAAAATTTACGCCCAATAGAATTGAACGTTTTATTGTTTCACTGGGTTACAATGAAATTAGTAGCACAACTCCAACTTTTGCCAAAAGAAAAAATGTGAAATCAAAAGTAAAATTATCCACACTGAATAAAACCAGTGTAAAAACTGTAGTATATCAAAATATAACACTAAAGGCAGAGACAGTCAATCTATATATGACACAAAATGCAAGAACGAAAAAAATACGATTTGGCGAAATGCACAAGTGCAAATGTGTTTGTTATCAGTGTGTATGTGTATGTGTGTGTGTGTGTCATTGCAGGTGAAACTTTCCAGTCTGAATCTGGACGATCACGCCAGGAAGAAGCTGATCAGGCTGAGCGGGAAGCGCTACTGCAGAGACAGCGACACACTCACCATCACCACAGACAGGTGAGACACACACACTTGTTGCACCGACGCATTGGTTAAACGTGTGTGTGTGTGTGTGTTCCAGCTGCCCACTGAAACAGCAGAACTATGACTACGCCATGTACCTACTGACGGTGCTGTACCACGAGTCCTGGGTGAGCCACACCAAACACACTTTTGCTAAAGAGCAACTCCAATTCAAACAGCATGAATCCCAATTTTCCATCTGACTCTTTAATGAAGCTTAATCTAAACATTTAAATTTAAATCACACATTTATTATATCTAGGTACATTTGGAAGATTAAAAAATGTCAAATTGTGGCAAAATTTAATGTTGAAGTTGTGTGCATTTCATTTATAATATTGATTTTAATATAAATAAAAGGCATATAAATAAATAAAAAACATATCCTTATTTTTATTTACTAAGCATTAATAAAATGACATACACTTCCAAACAAATATACCGTATGTACAGTATATATTTACAGATTCACTTTGATTATGGTGTGTGTGTGTGTGTGTGTGTGTGTGAGAGAGTGAATGATTGATGATATTCATGCTTGATTCAGAGAAGAGCTTCTGCGCCTTTGGTTTAACACATGAATATTTCACGTCTCTATTGTATTTGATCTTTTGTGAAAGTTTCACTGGGGGTGTGCTGATGCTGCGGTTCGGTTTTCACAGTCCGGACCCCCGGAGCCACTACGGGAAACAAAAGCCAATCGCTCACAGAATTAAAATTCTTGCCGTTCAAATATAAAGGACGTTTGAAAGCGGTTGCTGGTTAAAGTTTCAAGTTTGGATCAGTGTTGAATTCCTGCACTTAACTTGATCAGACGCGGTTAACTAAAGCCCAGCGCTGGTGAATGACCTCTGACCCCCAACAAGTGGAAACATTCATTCAGAGGGCGCTTCTGATTGGCTGATTGCAATCTGGATCGCTCCACTTGCCACAATGAAGCTCGTGATTAATTATTCACATGATTTCCGTCTCGGCTTTCGCGCGTTGACTATTAAAGTCGATTGCGGTTTTAATCGACGGGCGGATGTAATGTGGCGGCTTCTGTCGCGTCTTTCACCTCATTAGCAAAACACAGGGGAAATTAGCGCCACTCCACTCCAAACAGACGCGATAAAACACCAGATTACAGTGTAATTCATACATCTGAACTTTTCAAGCCGCCGAACCTGCCGCTCTTTCACTTTCTTGGGCTCTTTGCCCGCCGCCATCATTGTCCTCAAAGTGTCTTCACCAAGTGAACAACGTGACCTTTTAGAATGTGACAAGGTCGTGGAGTCATTGGTTTTCCCATCATGGCTGGCATCGCTGTCCTGCGATGGGCTCGGGGCCACGGTCAAGCTTTGTTTGCCGTCCTGCTTGGGAAGTGTAACACCGTCCACTGGCCTTTTGCTAGCACAATGGCTAGCACAGAGCTTAGCCACGCAAGAGCGGGTGACGTCGCAGAGGGAGGGATGAGCTTCTTCACAAAGCTGTCGATTGTTCCTGAACTAGAAGGAGATCGTCTCTCCCAGAACTGGTTTAGCTGCCAACACCAGCCACGGTTCACACCGGCTCCTTCACGTCCCGCTGGTTCACTGCTCCGTACGATGACAATCCAATGTGGACAACAGAGTTTTCAAAGACTTCTATTCTGTAAGGTTTGAAATTATGAATGAAGCATTTCACTTGAGATTCTCGGATTTGTCTGGAGATTAATTGTGAGCTCAGCCTTTGTTCTCTAGAACCTTTAGAACTTTAGAGGCAAGAAAATCTTTGATTTTCAGGAGCTTTTCTCACCCTGAACTACTACTTCCACCCAAGGGGCCACAATACTACGTTTCACCACTAATATTTGTCAGAAGAAACCATTTCTTATCTCAACCACTTTTCTTTATCTGAGTCTAGGTTTAAAGACTCCCCCCCCCCTAAGTCCGCATAGAGGCTTTGCGTTGGTCTGGGACTAAGAAAAGCGCTATATAAATAAACTTGAACTTGGAGCTAAAACCATCTCAGTAAATCTGGGCCTGAATGCAGGACACACCCCCTGATTTGGTGGTGACCAATCACAGAGCGGGACACACGTTCACTCTCTCACTCACACATTTCAGACTCACAATCACACATGTTTTTGGACTGGGGGAGGAAACTGGGAGACGAAAATTTTTTAACTCGAACAGTCGCAGTGAAAGCAGTCGTCTTAGTTCGATTCTTTATTGTTATGCTAAAAAGCTGATTGATTGTTTATTTGTTGCGTGCGGCTCTCACTGAGACGTGATGCCGCTCGCGACGGAAGGTCAAGCTCATCAATTAGGCTGCAAACATTTGATTTGCCTCTTTGGGAAAATCTAATCACGGTGCTGAGCAGCGCTAATCCAATCCGCCGCGCGTCCGAGCCGCTCCGGGATCCGCCAAGACTCCGCCCCTGTCCGCTGGCCACGCGGTGGATGATAGGGGGATACGATCGGCTGATCGACCGTCATTAGTCTGGAGCACACACACACACACTCACACACACACACTCTGCGCTGAAGATAAGGCAAAACTCATACAGTTAAAACTGTCGTTTATGCACCTTTCATAGTTTTATTTTAAGGAATAATAAACGTTTATCCGCATTTAAACAAATTATATTTAAAAAAAAAAAAAAAAGAGGAAGAGAATTTAACTTAAAACAAAAACCTCACATTTTACTTTAAATCAAGATTATTTTTTTTACGGTTCATTATATTCTTTGAAAAGTTACCATAAAATAACTGGGGTTACTTGATAGCCACTTCCTGTTGGACATCCTGTCGTTAAAAAAATTTTCAATACAGTGTTCACATTTTTTTGTTTACAGAAAACCGAAGCGTGGGAGCAAGAAAAATCCCGGGCGGACATGGAGGAGTATGAGTGGGAAGGCAGCCCGTCCCAACAGAACCTTCTGGAAAGCCTCGTGGGGATCCGAGGGGTCGAGGAGGCGGAGCTGCTGGGGCGTCCAGAGGTGCAGGCCTACAGAGACGCGCTTGTCCAGCTGAAGAACCAGGGCGAGAACCACCACAACCTGCTGCAGTATAAAGAAGCTGTGAAGAAGCTCCTCAGCATATGAGCTGCGGCCATGTTTAACATCAGACACTCAAATAAATCTGCTGCTCGTTTCCGCTGAGATGTTCTCCATGCTCTTCCACAATACAGGGCTTCACCAAACGGTCCGACTTTAAAGTGAAGCACCATCGTTTATCCCCGATTTTTTTTTTTTTTGTAAAGATTGTTAAACTGACGGCGCGGGACACAGCGTGCTTCTTTGTTTTTTCTCTAGCAATTACCCGTAGCATTACGCAGCAGCGCCTGCGGCCGCTGAAAGGACGCTTTGAGAGAGAAAATGTCCTTCGCTCCATTACTTCTGAGCTGTGACTCCTGGGAACGGCGAAACCCAACTCCCCCGATTCCGGCCTGTTCCGTTGGGTTCCAAGCATCTTAAGCACTTAGCAACAAGCGCGGGCTCCTGGAGAGAACATCACCAGCTGCTGCTCTTCACCTTCAGTTCCGTTCCGCCGCGCGTCTAATGGATTCAGAGAGATGCAGGTTGACCTGCTCGCGTTTTTTTTTTTTTACCATTGTGACTATATAGAAAGAAATGTACCTTTTTTTATAAAGTATTCCAAAACCTTCCTTTACACTAAAATGTCGTTAGCTTCGCTAGCATGATCGCTAGTGGATTCTCTTCGCGAAGCATCTCCGGCTCGAACGTCATTGGTTCCCGTTGTGAGCGACACTGACTGTGGCATCGATCAGGCTGCGCGGCTTGCGTCGCATTACGCTGTGACAAATCTCTCGATTTACCCGCGAGCCACCGCGAGTAGAGACTTGTTGCTCGTCGATTAAGCCTGTAGCATTAGCGTCTGCGCGGTAGAGCGTGTCGTCAGGAACTCTCCCGCACGATGACGTACTTGATCAGCCTCATAGATCCCCCCTTCCCCCTCAGCGACGTCCTGTACCGGCCCTTGCGCCGCCGCCGCCCTCGCCAGCTCAACGCGGCAAACACGGAGCAGCAGCATCCGAAGGTCACTGTCGCACAGGCGGCCAGGACTACCAACACCGTGTTAGTCGCCAGGTGCCAGACCGTCGTGAAGCTTCCAGGAGGAGGGGCGTCCGCGGTGGAGACGTTCCTACCGATGAAGCCCTTGGTGTCGTTGGGGTATGGTCGACTTCCCACCGTGCCGCTGGTTGGCGAGATGAGAGAAGAACTCGGCCTGCTGGTGGTAGGCGATTCGCTGTCGGAGAAGATTGCGGGTTCGCTGGTGGTTGGCGAGTTGCTGTTGGAGAAGATTGCGGGTTCGCTGGTGGTTGGCGAGTCGCTGTTGGAGAAGATTGAGGGTTCGCTGGTGGTTGGCGAGTCGCTGTTGGAAAAGATTGAGGGTTCGCTGGTGGTTGGCGAGTCGCTGTTGGAAAAGATTGAGGGTTCGCTGGTGGTTGCCAGCTGAAGAATGTCGGATGATGTTGAAGTTTGTTGTATTGTGAACTCCGCGTGTGTTTTTGAAGAGGAGCTCGTCTGACCTTCAGACAGAGGAATGGCGGTTTGAGTTGTGGGGTGATGACGTGAGGTCTCCTTCAGAGGACTTCCACTTGTGGTGGTTTGGGAAGCTATGGATGTGGAGTACCTGATACTTCCCAAGGAGCTTCTCTGAGCTGTGCTTTCTAGTCCCAGTGGCACCTTGGACGTTGAAGAAGGTGCTTGATGGAACATAGTGCTTGTAGGCGTTTTTGTGGAAACCAATGAAGAGCTTGGGCTGCTGTGGTTAATGATGGATTGAGTTTCATCAAAGGTTTCAAATGTTTGTGACAACTCTTGCTGGTTGTTCGATGTTAGCGAGAAGGTTGATGGTGGATAGGTTGAAGTGTGGACCGGTGTGGTGTCAAATCCATCTGTCGGCAAATTGTGTGCCGTACTTTCTAGGTTTGTTAGGGTCCACTGAGTAAAACTTGGGCCCGTTGCTGTGGTTCTTCTGGGTGAGACTGTTTTAGTCGTCTGGTCCGACAGGACATTTAGGCTGGTGTGGACGTTCTGAGAAGTCTGACTTTCTAGGTTTTCTGAAGATCCAGAAGATCTTGTGATCAGTGAGTTAGAAGAGGTGATGGTGGTGGGGTTGGCTGTAGAAGTGCGGACTGGTGAGATGTTTGGGCTGCTGTGGTTCACTGAATCATGAATCAGTGTCATGTTGTGCGAGGAGGAAGTGTCTTCTGATGAAGACCACTGAGATCTGGAGTCTGAAGGAACCGCTGTTGTTGGGTTAGATGAACTCATGAACGTTGATGAGATCTTCACATCAGTGGGAGTCTCACTAAATGCATCAGTCTGAGGGGCTGAGGGGCTTTTCTGAGATCCAGAAGAAACTGGGTCGGATGATGTTCTGGAGGGAACCGTGGCAAGGTTGTCTGTCTGAATCGATGAGATGCTGGAGCTGTTGAGGTCTATCATGGTCAACAGATCTGCTGCAGAATCACGTGTTGTGCTTGGGACGTCCGTTGGTGGTCCCTGAGATCCAGAAGAAATTAACTCTGCAGTTGTGGGTGGGTTGGTTGGTGAGATGCTTGTGGTGACTTCCCTTGTCGTTTGCCGGTTAGTTGAGGTCCAGTGAAGCTCAGCAGATCTATAGGCAGCTGTTGTGGAAGACGGAACTCTGGGCTTTCCACTGCTGTGGTTTAATAAAGTCCAAGCTGTAGAAGAACCAGCGCTGGTGTTCTGGAGGTATGCTGTGGTCCACCGAGACGTCTCAGAGCGCAGGTCAGTTCCAGGTTTAGGAGAACTTGCTGGACTCAAAGTCGCCGACTCCTGGGTTTTGCCACTCTGTTTGCTGATGGTTTCCAGCGAGGAACTGATGGTGTGGGCAGGAGAAAGCGGCTGGTGGTTGAAGTGGCGCTTGTCGGAGGTCAGCGGCTCGGAGACGTTGAGTCTGGATGAAGACATGTGGGGCAGCACGCGCACGTTAGTGGTGAAGTGCTTCCCGAACACCAGCAAGTCTGGATCCACACCTGCAACACACACACACACACACACACACTGAACGACCTGCTGCGAGAGCCAGCAGCGAGCGGCTTCTCACCTTTTGTGACGTTGTAGAGGATGACGTTGGCAGAGTGATGAAGAGCGCAGCTCCTGGCGCTGGGACAGTGAAGGTGGAAGCAGTTGACGGCATCTCCACTGACGTTGTAGTGAAACACTGCCAGGCTGCAAGAGACTGAACAAGAACGCTTCAAGATCCAGAAAGTACCGGAAACAATAACGTTAAACTGTATACAAATGTATATAAAAGTGTGTATGCGTGAATTTCAAGTCATAAATAGTTATTACGTAACATTACACGTTAAAAACACAGGCTCGTAAACATCAGATGATAAAAAACATACTCAGGTGTGCGTGTGCGTGTGCGTGCGTGCGCGTGTGAACTCACAGTTCGGCGTGAGGCAGCACGTCCGACTGCACTTCTGCGCGGTTTCCTCCTGGAAGACCCTGAGGACTTCAGCTCCTCTGCGCTGAGACTCGTCCACGTCCACGCTCAGTCCCGCGTGCCGTCGAATCCAGCAGCTCTTGTAGTAAGACGTGGGCGAGCAGCTCGCGTCCGTGTGACAGATCAGGGCCAGAATCCACAGCAAGCGCCGCGACACGGACATGGCGTCAGGAGGATCGAGCTCTCAGGACATGCTGCTGCTGCTGCTGGTGCTGCGGGCGCGCGCGGGCGACAGGTGTTGTGATGGTGGCGGGGAGCGCGCCGCACGGGAGCGCGCGCCAGGTATTCTCCGCTCGGTCACCCAGCCATACTGCGCGTACGCGCCCTGACTACTGTAATTACTTTCTTCAATTTTTTTACGATCATCATTCTTCAATTTTTTCGTCTCACTAATTGTATAAAATTAATTATAAAAAGTTGAGAAAGTGTATTGGCACGTCAACGAAAATGTCCACAAACTTAAACAAATGAAGCGCCGATTTGGTCAATAATGTAGACAATCTCACTCACTTTACTTTAATCCTCGATGTACGGTGTTAAATAACGCAACTGTATTCTATGATTATTTTGTAGTTTTTTCTGTATAAAATAAATAAAAACGCATATCGACGTGATTATACAACAATTACCATGTTTATAAGTTGCTTTAATAATTACATTAACATGTAAAACGTGCCCTTGTTTCCCATTACAAAATGTGCATTGAAAACTTTTACAGTATTTTATTCTGAGTGTAATTGTAAATGCACATTTTCAACCGAATCCTGCAGAGAAAGACAGACAGCTACACGCATTATATGCACGTATAAATTGACGTTTGAGTTGTATTAGATAAAGATTAATATAAAATTTATTGTAGTTATTTTAGAGCGTAATTCAACAATGAACAATTACAAGTAAATGTAGAACTTGACCACTAGGTGGCGACAAACAACAGCCTTTACAGCGATCTAACCCAAACACAGACAAGCGCGCGCGCACACACACACAACCATGGTCAAGTTAGCTTTGAATGAATTAACACACACACACACATTTTATTCCAAACGAGATATCAAAAAGAACATCCAATAGGTTCACAACATCAAACTCCAAAAAATCAACAAAACAGCCTCACACAAAGTTTTTATGGATGAGTCTCATGTGGTTTTCGTTACGTTATCTAGTTATGTCACTGTTACGGGACAGGAAAACAACACTTGAGTAGTCCTTGAGTCTGACCATCACACTACTGTACGTCATCATGCACTTGTGCTTATGTTTACAACATCGATAAGAAATCACGAATTAACAAATAAAACGATGTCATGCAGCATCCTGCAAGTAACGATCCTCGTGGTACAAAAAAATATTAAAAATACAAATTCAGTGACATCCTTGCGAGGTTCTCCAGTAGCAGAGGCGTTAAAAGTTCTCGTGTGTTCTCAGTTCTCTCCCTGAGCACTAGCGCTAGAAAGTCCGCGCGAGTGGCGGGATCCGCTGCAGTTCCGATCGCGGGCGCTAGATGCCGCCAGACCCGCGCGCCACTGCGTCAGTCCTTCACCAGTCTGTAGATGTGATGCTGGGCCCCGTGTTCACTGGCCGAAACCTCGAAAACATACGCGATGCATAACAGAGTTTCTAGGGTGTCTCTGTTCGTCACCACCTGAAACACGGAGAGAGCAGAACCCTTATTAACAGTGCATTGTGTGTGTGTGTGTGTGTGTGTGTGTGTGTGTGTGTGTGTGTGTGTGTGTGTGTCGTGCGTGTGTGTGTTGTGTGTGTGTGTGTGTGTGTGTGTGTGTGGGCGTGTGTGTGTGTAGAAAAGAAAGACAGGGTGGTGAGCAATAAAAAAAACCAAACTGTTAGTCTGGCCAATTCTTTGTCTGACTGACTGACAAACTGAATCATTCAGTATCACAAGTGCTGACACTCGGGTTCTGTGTGGAGACAATGTGTGTCTGTGTGTGTGTGTGTGTGTGTGTGTGTCTCTCTCTCGCTCTCTCTCTCTCTCACTCTCTCTCTCTCTCTCGTGTATGTGTGTGTGTGTGTGTGGACCTGCAGAATGGTGAAGTTCTCCAGGACGCTGTTCATCATGTATTTCTCGGGCAGGTGTTTGAGCTTGTGGATGAAGTTGATCATGTATTCACACAGGGGAGAGCGGTGGATGCGGAAGACATAGCGTCCGGCTTCGAAGCGAGCGTATTCCGTCTGCACACACACACACACACACACAGGCGCTGAGAGCGGCACACACACACATCAGCGTTAAGCAGACGTTACCTCCACCTTCTCCACCACCTGCTTGCCGAAGGAACAGACTTTGGTGGAGGATGTGATGACCATGTTCTCGCCGCTCTCGTACTGACTCGACACACCGTAGAAGAAACTGCTGTCGTCCTGGAGACTGATGCTCAGGTCTGCCTGTGGAACCACACACCGTTAATCAGACAGACAGACACCCGGCTAATATATAAAAGAGAAAGAGACAGAGTTTCTGGAGATTTCCTGGGGCTGCAGTGACGTCATCTCACTGTCTCGCTGAAATACAGACACATATATTTGGTTTGCGGCTGCGACCTGAAGGAAGCGTGGATCAATAAACACCGCCGTCACGACACACAATTCACAGCAGCTTCACCTTTTCCCCTCTAAACCACATTCTCATAACGTCCCATTAAGAGCTCGGCGCCATCTCTCTGTCCGCAGACACTCTCTCTGTTTATCCCCTCGTTTGTCTTCATTTCCCCCCCGAACGGACGCTTCCCCGTCTCTCGCTCTGCGAGGGAATTCATCCAATTACAATCAAGTACCTGCGACGCTGTAAATCGCATTACCGTGTCCAGGAGCCTGTGTAGCAATTTAGCACAAGCGGTTGAAATCCGATTGCAAGGGCGCTTCAAAAGCGCGGAGCGATCCGTTTGGACAGGGCCGCGAGGGCCGGCGCGTGGAAATGTAATCTAGAATGCCATAGCTTCAGAGAAGACCCTCGCGGGCCCCTCGCCGCCTTGACCCACGCCCCCTCACGAGCCCAGGCCCGACCGCGCTGTGTCGCATTATCTGCCGAGATGTTTAATGCACTTAATATATCAGGTGCTTTTCTGGGAGGCCCCGGGCCCCGACAAACACCCTGTAATGAACGATTTGTGTGCATCATGAAAGCAACATTGTCCTGGACATACCTACAACACACACGCCTGCGGCACAAACCACACACAGCGCACCAGGAGGAAGTGGGTGAGACAGACAGACGTTCTATGATGAATAATATGAAAAATACCGGACGGACGGACAGACAGGAGACATATAGATGGATAGATGGACGAACATGTAGGTAGATAGACACACACACACACACACACACACACACACACACACAGAAAGTCAGAATGAAATACATACTAGCAGACAGACAGACAGATCCTACCCAGAACTTGACAAGGAAGAAAGCGTGTCCTGGTCCTTTCTCGAACAGCTCCTTCAGTCCTCCCTTCTTCTCCGGGAACTTGTCGTAGATCTGCCGTATGTCCACTGCCTCCAGGTACGGGTCACTGTACGTCGGGTTAGACTGAGCGATGTGCACAAACAAGTGTTTGTTCACCTGCAGAAGTAGCCAATGTCAGAGTCCGATGGGGAAACCTGCTTCACTACAGGACTTACGGTCTCTGGGTCCTGCGGTTGCTCCAGGAAGGCGGAAAACTCCAGCATCCGTAGTCTGGAGCCAGCAATACAGCGGCCCTGCCAGGGTGGAGCGCTGGAGGACACGGGAAGACCTGTGGAGCTCTCATACCCTGGAGAAGACAGAGCAGTCCGTCTGTCATGGACTACAAGAGTAAACAGCACTGTGGACTTGGGCTGAGACAGACCTGTTATAGGTGTAGCGCCGGTGGCCTGCATGACAAAGTTCTGTTGGGAAAACGGCTTGATGCTGTTCAGGACGTAAAGTAAAGACCTAAATCACCGGCCAATAGCATTGCTGCATTTCTAACCAGACTGAACAAGTTTTCCAGATCAGTTTCAAAAAGTGTAAATGAACTTTAATGAACTAAGCACAAACAATTGGCTACAACAAATGTAACAATTATTTTAATTTTGCAGGATGTTGACAAGTTCCAGCATACTAAATAGCTCTTTGTCTAAGAGATGTACGGTAGCCTCTTGCTCAAGTTAACAAATTATCAGTGAAATTTGCACGTACTTATCTGGGAGGAGCATCGCTTTGTATTGACTACGCCTACACATCAAAGAAACCAATTTTAGGCATCTCAGTGAGTCTCAACTCTGATCTCTCTCACGCTCGCGTCGCGTCTGTACGGAAGATCCACTTTGGCGCCTAATCTTGCCAGTGCAATTCAACCAAAAATTCAAGCGGATATTTTGGCCGATGAACCAGCTAGTATATTAGGAACGCAGGAGCTACTGTATAAGTCCCAATCATGTGACTGAGAAGAGCCAAGCAGCACGATGGAGTTTGAGAAACTTTTGTGTGCGACCAATTCCATTCGAGAAAGCTTCGGACTGTGATGAAACTTACTCTTCAGGCGGCGCTGTTGGTCCTGCCAGAGACCCGTGCCAAAACTGCACCGAGACAAGAGGACAGGAAGTGGTGATGAAGAGGAAGTCAAGCCTGCAAGAGCGGCGGTGGATAATTGGGTGCACTCACCCCAGCAGCTGTCTGGTAGGCCGGTCGAGAGAGACCCTGCAGAGCCATCTTGTTCTGAAAGGCAGAGGTGGAGATGATCTGGGCAGAAGACATGGTGGACATACTCTGCATGGCTTTGTCTTTGGCTGCCTGGTCCTTCAGAACACAACAATGTCACAAATCAGCTTTCCCACGAACCATTAGTTTCACTGTCCTATACACCATGTTGAGCGTTGAACTTGTGTTAGAAACTTTTCCAATAAACAAACGTCAAAGATTCCTACCAAAGGTGTCAACGGAGAATCAAAGGAGCGTGTCATTTAGGAGAAATAAAGGCACCCCCTTTTATGCAACTGGATTTCCCTGAAAGAATTCGGACAGTTATCATGGGGCCCTGACAGTAGAATAGTAGGGTGTTTGGACCTGCAACAAGGCAATACAAGTTCAAATCCCGTTGTGGTAGGTTCCAGAACTGAAGTGTCCTTGAGCAAGACACGGACCCCCTTCTGCTCTCCACCACCTTGTATGGTTCTGACCAGACTTGGCCACTTTCCCAAAGCATTCATGATGCTGTCAGTAGCTCGACCAGATGAACGTTCCACTCCGTTGTCCTGAAAATAAGACCTAGAGCTGACCATCTCTGGGAGAAGATCAGAGAGGGGAGCATTGGATGGGGGGTTCGAGAGTTTGATGGAGGTTTATGGGTCTGGCAGCATGTGAGGCTTGTTGACAAGTCGACTTCTTCTCCCGGAGGTCAGATGAAGAACTGAGAAGTCCGGGAATATGAAACAAGACCCGCCTGGAAAAACAAGTGTGAAGCCGCAGCTCCACAATCTGCAGCTCGCGGAACACCATAACAGAAAAGTAACCAGCTAACCACTAACTACCAACACTAAAGCTACAGCTTAAAGCGTCTGCATTTCTGAGCCTTCCGAAAATTTCAGCTTTGCATTCATTAGACAGTAGACTCCTGTTAATTAGGACACATCAAGACTTTATACCCCAATAAAGCGGCTCAAATTTGCAATGTGAGATATGATTTGGATTTTTGGATTTCTTCCGGTAAAGTGACCTTTAACCGCCGGCCCAATTAAGTGTAGTTGACAGAAAAGCTTGGAATTGTAGTTACATTCCTGCAACAATTACTAAATGCATTCAATTGAGATGAACTTAAAGAAGAGTTGAGTAGTGAGGTCACAAGCGTCCACGGCTAGTGCTAGTGCTAGCAACTGCTGCGTCCTTGAGGCATGACTAGCCGATGCATTCTTCAGGCCGGACCTGGCAAACCTCACATGCATAGCTGAAATATGGGCATATGTGTGTGTCTGTCACGGTTCTCAGTTACAGCAGCGCTGTCAGGGCTGGCCGTGTGACCGTAAACGCTCTCAGACAGCTGAGCCAAGATGGCCGCCGGCCAGCGACTGATCCATGCCATACGATGAAAGACAGGAGCGCGCAAGGTGAAAACCCCGCGAGACAAGTCCTTCGCTAAGCGCTTATATGGCCAGAGGTCATGCTTTTCAAAAAAAAAAATTAGCCATGTGCTAAAACAAGTTTGTCTTAATGCTAGCAGTTTAAATCCAATCTCAAGCATGTTTACGTTCGAAACCATCACCAGCCAATAAAGCAGCTCTTCAGTATTAGCAAAAGTGTGGATTTCCTCAATTAAAGGTGCTAATTTGCTAAAGTATGATTAGGATTAGCAGTGGAGATACCTTGAGTTTCACCTGGATTTCCCGAGCCTTCCGTCGTGCCAACACCTGAATATGACTGGACACCTGCGGGAAACATTGCATGACAACATTGCAAACAAATCATGACTTTCAGGAACTTTGATAAGAGCTAAAAGCTAATTGGCATTTATTCACCAATTTGCAAGTGTATATTCTTAAGAATTTCTCTCACACTCTTTCTTTCGGCTTCTCTCTCTCTCTCTTTCTTTCTCTCTCCTGGACTATATATATATATATATATATATATATATATATATATATATATATATATATATATATATATTTCTGCCAGTTTGCCAGTACGTCTTGGCATGTTTTTTAATGAAGCACCATCTTCTCGCTGATGTCTCGGGAGGTTTCAGGCCCCGGTGAATAACTGAGTGACATCATGCAGTATCGAATAGGACACTATCGAATTCCAATCCGGAGTCCAGCATGTTGTGATGCGTCTGATGGTGGCGGGCGAGCGAGAGGTGCTGAAGACACAGGCGACACTGGATCCGCTCGCAGCCGCGTGACGCTCCGCGGGCCATAAATCACAGCTCAGGGGCCAAACATTTGCAAACAGTGAAAGTCTGTCTGGGTGTTTCAGGGGACAATCGCCTGTTACGCGGGTTAAATGAACGTCCAACGACACACCGCCACCAATATCGCAATAGCGTAACTGAGAATCTCTGTTGTCTCGAGCAACCAGGCGTACAGTACATCATGATATATAATTAAACTCTTACATTATACACAAAAATAATGTAATTCTTTACATAGAACATAAGTGATGCTAAACTTTACGATCGGGCTCGGAACGTATCTACCGCGATAAACGAGTGATTACTGTATAGGAAGTTATAATAAAATACTTCATTTAATACATTCAATAACTCTATATCATACAATATTTTGCAGATATTTAAAAATGATATTTTAATGACAGGACCTGCTTCCTGGTCCGCGTCTTCCCGGTCCGGAGTTTGATGTATCGCGCTATAAGTTCATTTCGTCCTGGAAAACACAAAACAAAACGATTCAAACTATTTAAATGTTCAGTTTATCTAGCAGAAACTAAGATCCAAACTAACTATGTATCAATATTTCGGACAAGACTAGAAAGATTTTGCAAGTGATGGACAAAAATTCCTAAACAAATCGTTACCATTTAGACGCCTGGTCCGTAAGCCGCCGTAAACATAATTGTGAATAAAACAAGAAAAATTTTTTGAGTTCTGTTCGGAACATCGCTCCATATATTTATATATAATGGAATCCTTTTTGCTAGTATTTTTTATTTAATTTATTGTGTGTGTGTGTGTGTGTGTGTGTGTGTGTGATTGGGGGTGGAGGGTATAGTAAAGCAGGTACGTGTGTATGAGGAAAGCGTGTTTGTTCGGTTGCTGATTCTCGTACACATCTGAGACCGGAGATAATGGACGCGATGAATCACCGCGAACCTCCGTGTTGCTTCACAGAGTCGCAGCTGGTCCGCGTGTTCATGTTTACACCCCGTCCATAAATTTCCACGCTCGCTAGAATCGGCTTACGGCCCTCCGGACGCCTCCATCTATCGGCTCAGTGGTCTCTCACTTGCTGCTATATTAAATTAAATGTCAGAGAAATGGCTTTGTGGGGCATGTGAGGGTCAGGATGAACCTTATTGAGCTTTCAGCATTTGCTTGGACTCAGATGGTTCACTTACAGATTCTCGCATAGGAATAAATCAGCCGTCGTGAAATACGCTTGCCAACAACATCTGGAAAATCCTCCAAATGCCGCGGCTTGAGATGGGATTGTGCCGCTTTTAGTCAATCAATAAACACACATTTTCTCTTTGCATTAAAACCAAGCACTTTTCAATGCAAAGCGGTAGAAAACGTCTTAGAGGAACCAGAATCACTCTGAAAATCAGCTGAAAACTACATAGCAGCTCAAAACCCTAACCCTAACTGCATAGCAACAGAAATAAAAATGTTACAAACTGCATAGCAACAGAAAATATTGTTACTAACTTCATGGCAACAAAAAGCGCTGTAAAAACCACTGCATGTAAACAGAACATTTTTTTACAAACTGCATAGCAACAGAAATATTATTAAACACTGCATAGCAACAAAAAGCACTGTAAACAAAACAGTATAGCAACAAAAAATCTTTTGTTCAAATCAGAAAACTGCAAAGCAACCGAAAGCACTGTAAAAGCAGTTGCTTGACAACATAAAAGATGTTACAAACTGCATAGTGACAGAAAATAGTTTGAACTATTTTATAACAAAAACATATTTAAAAACGCAAAGCAAGCCACATTTGCAAAACTCTAAAAATGTAACAACCAATCAAATCCACACAGCAGCATGTCAAAACATAATTTACAACAAACCAATCAAACATCAACGTACAGCATTCGTTAAAACAAAAGCTAACGTAAAACAGTTGTTGTGCTATCTAGTCTCACTCGATTAAATCCAGAGTTAAAGTGTGTGGGATCAGCCGGGGTCAATGTGTCATGGGGGGCGGAGTCACAGAAGGTCGCTCCGGTGACCTCCACTCGAGTGAAAACTGAGCCGCTGCTCCTTAAACCCTGAGGGTCTGAAAGGGGCCGAAAACAAAGCTGTTGTGTCACGCACAAGTACAGCAGCTCCCACCACGACCTCATAAATCTATATCCCTCTCTCTCTCCTCCTCTTCACATTCCAGTCATTCCTGATCCATGAGACCTTCAGCATCTGCTCGCCTTCAGTAAACAACCAGCATGTGAGAATAAAATTACAAAAGAAATTACATTGGCAATCGAAATTGAGCCTTTTAGCTCTTCAAAACTCTGGTAGAGAGAGTGACCGAGAGACATCGGCAGATAAGATGGAGAGAGACACGTGTGAGCGGCAGACGAGCTCCTAAAGGTCACGCCTGGTGGGAGCAAAGGTCAGGTTTAGGGGTCACTAGGGAGATTTAATGTCTGGGGTGTTCTGCATTGGATCCCACCACATTTAGCTCGGCTCTTTCTTCTTCGAAGTCTCAGACTGGACGCAAGCACGAGATCCGATCCCACGCCGATGACCTCAGAGAGGTCGCGACCCCTCCAAGGCCTTAGCAAAACAAGCAGGGAAAACGATCTTTGGCAGGCCACAGCTAAACAAACGGGCTCATTAGAGCGCTAGCGAAGCTCAGACGCTAACCGGCCTCTCGCGTGCCTGTGAGAAGTCAAGGCCTTGTGAGAGATGAGACTCTTCTCCATCTGTTTGACGGAGAGAAGCTAATGAGTGCACTCGCTGACTCCTCTCTGTGAACACTGACTGCACTACGTGTGCGTCTTGCAACCACAGCCCGTGGGTTCCACCTGGAGAGGTTGTATTTAAGTGCATGTTTTCTTCTTCTTTCTTCATTGCCAAACCACTCATTTCTCAGCTCTCTCTCTCTCCACCTCTCCTTGTCTCTGCTTTTCTCCATCTAACTCTCACAGTCTCTACATCAGTCACTCTCTTTTGTTCTCTCTCACTGATTATCTCTCTCCATCTCCACTCTCTCTACCTTTCTTTTTTTACTCCTTCATTTGTGTCTTGCTCACCTTCTATACCTCTCCTCTTCTCTCTCACGTTAACCTCACCCTCTCTTCCACTTCATCAGTCTCTCACTCTATATTGCTCCACTTCTCATCTCCCCATTTTCTTAAACTTCACTTCTTTCTCTTCTTCCATCAGTTTCTCTATCTCACCGTCGATTGCTTCCTAATACCTTTTGCTCTCTTTTTCACCCCTCCCTCTCTCTGTTCTTCTCTATCTCGTTTTTTGTCTATTGCTATCTTCTACACTTTACTTTCAGCTCTTCCTTCTCTTAATTCTTCTCCGTCTATCCATCTGTTTCTCTATGTCTCCCTGTCTATCATGCTCTCTTACCCTTCACTCTCTTTATCACCCTCTCCCTCTCTCTGTTCTTCTCCATCGATTTCTCTGCCTATCTCTCTCTCACTTACTCTTCACTCTCTCTGTCACCCACTCCTTCTCTTTGTTCTTCTCCATCGATTCCAACTGTTTCTCTATGTCTGTCTATCTCTCTCTCCGCCTCTTCACTCTCTCTTTCACCCCCCTCCCCCCTTTCTCTCTGTTCTTCCCCATCAGTTTCTCTGTCTTTCTCTGCTCAGCTCTCTCATCTCCGGGCAGCTGGAGGTGAACTGAAAGGCAAGACAGAGTCGCACAACAGCCGCCGAGCGGTGAGTCGGGTGTGAGTGTGTTTATGTGTGTGTTGAGAAACAGGTGCACTCCACTCTTTCACTGTGTTTATTTGTCCCTCACAGTCGCACATGCTCAAAGGGTAAATGTCCATTCTCGTGTCAGGTTACGGCCTCTGTGCCTTCAACCCGGGGCTACAAACACCCATGGCGTGCCATTCCAGACGCGCTTTTCCAACCCAACCCTTAGGCCCACCAACTCGTCCCAGATGCCCCCTGTGACCCCCTGCGCCACCTGCCTTAACCCTCTTGCTGATATGACATGAGCCTTTGACGACGGACGTGCACATCCTCTTGCTTTCCCTCTCCTCCACCACACGTCTTGCACACATTCTTGAACCGTCCATCCATCAGTCTGAGTCTTAGAAGTGGGCATTCATAGTTAAAAAATTGTCTGTATTAAATATATGTTGGTATGTTCATGCACGTATGTTGATGCACGTGTTGATGCATGTAAGTTGCTTCAGACAAATGACACAAATCTAAAATCTCCACCTATAATTTCTCCAAGTTGACAACACATTTAAAGTACTCTAGATTTGACCCAGCCAAAAAGTCAATTGAACACAACACACACTGGAGCAGTGATCCGTCAAAAGCCTTGGGGTCCATGGATCCGATCGGAGCCTTCAGCTGTAAAACCTGGGGGTCCAGGATTCGAACCTGCTACCTATTGGTCACAATCCCCAATTCCCTACCACCCACGACTGTCATTGCATGTAAGCAAACAAATAAGTGATAAAAACATTGATGAAAAGGGTTATAGTTGCAATTGTCAGAATGATTACTATTACGCCAATTGTAGAATACACTTATCTAGAAACCAATCAAAATAACAGAGGGTGGAAAGGGGAGGGGCATACCGTACATCTTTCCCTCGTCGGAGAGGATAATTTTGCGCCGACCACAGGGCGGATAGATGGCCAAGGCTTCCTGAAAGCTCTGCTCAATGTCCGGACTCCACACGCCTTCTGCATCATTCTCCAGAGGCTTGTCCAGACCCTCACTCATCTCCTCACTGGCGCCCCCCGGAGAGGGCGCCGACACCCACTCGGACGTCAGGGTGGTGGTTCTGAGCACTGGACACTGATACTGGGGTTTACCTGGTCAGAACCTGGGCTTCTGTGCGCAATCCTTCAGGAGGAAGCAGATGCGTTAGAATCTAATCTGAAAAGCATCGTTGACATGCATGTGCCACAAACGCCATTACAAACGGGATACATCATCTTAATATTGCAAATCAGAAAAATTGGACACGTGTCTGACTGGTCTGAACGTCATAAATGATCGTCAATTGACATGTGAGCAGGTTATAATTCTGTGTTAGTGATATTGAATCCCAGTGCCGCATCGGACATGATAGACACAATGCGCTAATCGACAGATTGTGTCTTGACATATTGACACTGGCATTCAAGAACCTGAACCTGAACACGGTTCTAGTTCAACCCAAGGAGCCATCGGGAGCAACCCAAGGATCTGTTTTAGGACCAATGTTGTTCTTTTTTTTCATACTAGTTCAATCATTATGTAGATTACGTTAAGCAAAGTACAATACACAACAAACACATTTAAACTAACACAATGCATTTCTTATAGAGGTTCTGCACTTATACCCAATATTTTAGTACACACATCATTCTTTTATTTCATTTATATAGCTGTTGCTAGCCAGCATGAACTTGCCAGCTAGTCTGCTTCTCAGTGCTGTTCTCTGTTGCATTATTGTTCATCTTCCTTCACCAAGAACTAGCAAACACATTCACATAGTGACCTTTCAAACCAGCTTTATTATGGAGCATGAAATGACTATAAACCTAGTTGACATGAACTAGCATCTCCATGGCCTTTTCTGACTCATTCAATGCAAAAACACACACTTAGCATCACTTGACATTAAAGCTGAAATTAGACTATCAGTGTTTGTACGTTGGGTTTACTTCAAATTAAACCACACAAAATTATGTGGATCAATAACAGTTATGCTAAGGTAAAAATAATTACCTTACGGTATTTAAAAAAAAAATTATTTAATTGAGATTTTCTAAAGTTAAAAATCAAAAAAATTCATAATTAGCTCTTTGTTTAAATGGCTTTATTATTAATGATTGTTGATTCATCACACTAAACACACAAGCACACACACACACACACACACACACACACGCACAAACACACAGAATCCATGATTTTAATGAAACTCACACACTCAGCAGTGAATGCAAACAAACACAAATACACAACACAATCCCCTTTAATCTGAGCTGGAATGTAAATCTGAGAGTTATTAAGAGGCCACACACGCATGTACACACACACACACACACACCACACACACACACACACGTGTATACAGAGACGGAGATGCACAGACACGGTCACAATCAACATTTTTACATATACACGCATGTGCATATTTACACAAACACTTATAAACACACATACAAACATATACAAACACACAACTAAATCTGGCACAGACACAGGACTCGTATCAAACTTGTCCCCTACAGCTGATGAGAAAGACTAACCGTGGTGTTCTTCAGCGCCTCTAATCGCCGTGAGTTAATGTGATAATCACACTAAAGCGCCACATTGTAACACAATCCAACACTAAACAAACACAACACAACAAAACACACTCCAGAGATTCAATCAACACACACTGAATCTTTCCATTCAGCATGATGATGAAGCAAATATATAAATAAAAAAAATAACTATGTATTTTATTCGTGTGTGTGTGTGCGTGTGTGTGTGTGTGTTAACAATCAGCATTGAGCCAGGCATGAATTGACTTGGATCAGGAGCCCAAAAAAGTGATTGGGTCATTACAGTAATTTGCGTGTTTCTATTTGTTATTGGATTATAACATTACACACGTATTAATCTAGGACCTTATCTTCACACACAGACACAGCTACAGGTTTAACCCTGAGCTGGTTCTAAAGCAGGTGGGCATCTGCTCTGGCCCCTGAGCACCTGTCGTGTCCCCGGGCTACAGCCCTTCACCAACACACACACACACACACACGTGCAAACATTTAATTATGATCTATTTTTAATTATTACACAACCCGCAGAGATATACTGTATACATTACACATATTTGTACACGGATCTTTGCAAATCGGAATTTCTGGTCTGATTTTATTTTAGCTACATCAAGACACTCTGTCGCTCACAAGAAAACGTATTTAAAGGAAAACACACGTTTAAAAATCTCTAAATAATAAACGGTAAGCTCTAGAGTAGATGGATGAGTGTGACGTAATTTTTACGCAAAATTGATGGGTCGCGTCATACCATCGCGGTTTCACGTCGGTGGGAAACACCAACCAACAAAGCGAACAACATCAGTTGCAGATTAATGTTTCAAGTTTAAGTTAAGTTACAAGTTTATATTAACGATTAAAAATAATCGCGGTTATAGATCAACAACGGTGACGCGGTCGAAGTTCTTTCAGAAAGTTTCCGGCCGTCACGCAGGAAGTTGCTAAAGGAACACGGGAATTATTCAGGAAATATCCCAGACATTCCAAAAATCCCACTTACATCATGGTTCGTCATTGCGGGTAAGAAGAGTTATTTTACAGAGCGTCTCTGACGCGTCGTTTCCCGCCGCGAGTTTAGATAAACCGCTTGTTTTTACAAAAGTTGGTTTTGTTTGTTTCAAGAAGTAACAACCACACTCCAAAGAAAATAAACGCAAATTAACGCAACTCCTACCTTGCAAAAGAGACACCCGCGAAAATGTGACGTTTTGGGGATAAAACCAGCCTGAGTGTCTGGAAGAGCGCGAGGAAGGCTGGAATTTCAGGAATTGCCTGCAGTATAACGCGAGCAGAGTGAGAGAGAGAGAGAGAGAGAGAGAGAGAGAAGAGAGAGGAGAGAGAGAGAGAGAGAGAGAAGAGCGAGAGGGAGAGAGAGCGAGAGAAGAGAAAGAGAAGAGAGAGAGAGAGAGAGAGACGAGAGAGAGAGAGAGAGAGAGAGAGTCGAGAGAGAGAGAGAGAGAGAGAGAGAGAAGAGAGAGAGAGAGAGAGAGAGCGAGAGAGAGAGAGAGAGAGAGAGAGAGAGAGAGAGAGAGAGAGAGAGAGAGAGAGAGATCGTGTTAGCTGCGTGCTGAGCAGTGGAGTGAGCAGAGTAGGTAGTGCGTGTGGGAATGTGCGTATGTGGTGATTGTGATGTGATGAAGATAGTGAAAAGAGAAGAGTCACGAGAATGAGGTCAGTAATGAATATTTATCAGAGCAGATAAAGAAAGTGATGAGAAAATGTGAATGAAGATAAAGTCATTTACTGTGAAAGTTAAGTTGTAGATGTGCTGTCGGTTGGTGTGTGAGTATTGTGAGTTTAGAGTGTGTGTGTGTGTGTGGTGTGTGTGTGTGTGTGTGGTTGTGTGTGTGTGTGGTGTGTTGTGTGGTGTGTGTGTGTGTGTGTGTGTGTGTTTGTGTGTGTGTGGTGTGTGTGTGTGTGTGTGTGTGTGGTGTTGTGTGTGTCGTGCTGTGTGTGTGCGTGTGTGTGTAAGTGCGTGCGTGCGTGCGTGCGTGCGTGCGTGTTTGTGTAAGAGTGAGATCCCTGTTTTGAAGAGGAAAAGGAACCGTCTTGGTGTAGAGAGAGGAGGAAGTAAGTGTGTATCCAGAGGGATTGATTGTTCTGGTCAGTATCAGAGACAGATGTGTCTGAAACATCAGTTCCACAAACAGACAAACAAACTCAATGTCCTTTTCTGTTGTTTAGCTAAATATATCAATAATAATACAGTATTTATACAGTATCAGTAAATAGCCTATATACGTATAAAAATCATGTACTTCAGTTCTGTTTAACACTTGAGCTCAACAGGTTATAGGGTGGCGCTCTCTATAGGACATTCAAAAAACTGCAGCTTCCCACACAACGTTAATAAGTGAATCAGTTTGCATTAGATCAAAATTTGATACTGGAATTATATATACACCATCGTTCAAAAGTTTGCGGTCACCTAGACAATTTGTGTGTTCCATGAAAAGCCACACTTTATTTTCAAGAACGTTTTAGAGCAGTTTTAGACCAATTTGGTCACTTCATTAAACAGACAAACACAACAGGAATCACAATTAAATCCATTTATTGAGCACAATGTAAGTGAAGTCACGACTTGAGTTCATGACACGTTGCATGAGCTTCTCTTTCAGGTCCAGATGGTTACACGTCATATTTCTAGAACAGTCCCGATCCTGTCGTTCCCAGATTCCAGATTTTCTTTCCATCCAAACCAGTGTGGTGCCTTCCGGAAAAGTCCAACACATAAATACTCTCTTCCAAACCGTTAGTCTTACGTGGATTACAGTAAGGGAAATAAAGTCTTGTCATTTAGTCTGTAGGAAATATAAATGATTTCAATAGAATCCTGTTTTGTTGCGTTGGATACTCGTGCTGTTAAAGTTCCTCTGGCGAACATTTAATGCTTGTTTACCCCAGAAAAGAACTCATGAAGTTTTATGGAAGTGTCTCAGTCTTGTTCTGTGGTCCTGGGTTTGTCTTGTCTCCTGGAGCAGCATCTTCACTCATCCGTCTTTATGGCCCTTCCCTTCTTCACTTTTTGGACAAGAACTTCATCTTGTGTCCTTAGAGTCGAAAAGGAGTTTGCACACACACACACACACACACACACACACACACACACACACACACACACAACATCTGGCATTTCCTAAAAACTGTCCAGTTATTCTGTTTATTACTGACCTAAACCTTTGAGGAACTTGTTGACACCTCTGTTCTCGCTGCCGGGCAGAGAATCAAGATAATCCTGGGATCTCACCTCAAACAATCCTGTTCCACAACACAACACGAATCCTGAAGAAACCGTAGTGAAATTCTGGTTTTCCAGACAGTTGAACTAACCTCTCAGGCCTTGTCTGCGGAGCTCTCTCTCCTGCAGGAACCCAGAGAACATCTGCGTCTCCATGAAGACCTCCAGGAACCGCCGCAGACTCTTGGAGGACACGGCTTTACGGAAGGCCTCGCGCTGGAAGGAGGAGGGTGTGGGAGAGGAAGAGGATGAGGTGGAGGACTCTTCATCTCGCTCGCTGCTGCCCAGAAAAAGCGAGTAATGGCCCACGATCTCCACAAAGAACCGCACGAAAGCTTCGGACACCACGCTGCTCAGTGAAGCAGGTTCTGCTGAGAAACACTCCTGCTCAGTCCAGTCACAGTGATGATGGTGGAATATGATGAAAATCACTAAAGAGAGACATACCGTCATCCATCATGTCGTTAGCAAGTTCCTTCCTCCGTTCCAGAACATGTTCTAGAGCAGACTGGAGTTTATGTGGCAGGATGGAGTCTTCGTCATCCATCTGTAGCCAGAAAACAGCAGATTTTGTGTTGTGTCGTAGATCTAAATGGCGCAGGATATTCAATCTTCTCAACCTTCCCAAGGACATTGGGAAGTGATCCAGTAAACAAGAGATAAAAATAATGTTCTTCTGACTCTGAGACCCTTACAATCCTTCACACCAAGAGAACATCATTATAGGCTTTTTAAAAAATGATTACAGTAATCCCTCGCTACTTCGCGGTTCGACTATCGCGGATTCACTGCATCGCGGATTTTTTTTCATTACGTTTATTCGCGGATTCATTTTTCCCGACGTAACGCGTTGGCCCGGCCACGGGTGTCTCGCCAAAAATAAAAAGGGAGAGGATGGGAAGCTCACCAAAGCCTTTAATGGGCAGTGTTATTTCCCGTCTGGGCAACCCTGTGGAGAGCGTTACAAAACATTTAAACAACACAAAAGCAAACCAAAGAGATGACCAAACGGCTTCGGAGCTACATTCTCGTCCTTTCGTTTTCGGTCTGACGTCACCAGTCAACCCCACATTCAAACACTTTGATAATTAATGTGAAAAAAGTGTTTTGAAAGTCGGAATAAATGTTAAATAAATACGTAAATGTTGTGCCTCCACTTCGCGTCAATTCATCTATCGCGGTTCGGCTTGGAACGTATCTACTGCGATAAACGAGGGATTACTGTATTAGTAAACGTATTAAGTCGGAAAAGAATGTATATTATTAAGTCAAAAAAAAAAATAGGGACAGAAAGATTTTGTCTAGATTGACAAGTAAATATTTAGGTAGAGGCTGTTTAATACCTGACGTAGGAAACGACTGCTGCCCAGGTCGACCACCAGGACCTGAGGGAGAGCAGGAGAGATTGTGATGCCCAGAGTAAAGATGGCGTTGACAATGAGGCGTCTCACCTCCTCTAGCGGAAGCTCCTTCAGGCGGCACAGAGAGCCAGACAGCAGCCCCACGATGAAAGGGGTGGGAGTGCAGACAATGTCCATCATGGACGGGGGCAGGACTGGGATGTAGGTGTGCTGCCAGGTAAAGGGGTACAGCAGCGCCACCACCGCGTGACAGCACTTGGACAGAGTGCTGAAGAGAGCGAATAGAGTGAGGGATGGATAGAGTCGAATAAGCAGGAGTGGTTGTGGGAGAGAAAGAGAGAGTAGAGATAATGAAGGAAGGTAGAGGAGGACCAATGTAATTGTGAGAAAAACCTCATCAAGTGAGAGATTGAATGGTAGAGGAAGAAATTAAATGAGAAACGGAAAAAAAACAGTGAAGAGAAAAAGAAATAATGAGGTGGAAATTGTGAGCAAATAAGAGGAAGTGAAAAAAGAATTGGAGTGAGAGAGAGAGAGAGAGAGAAAGCCATTCAGAACAGTTCTTGTATTTGCACATTTCCACCATGTGGTGGCAGCAAACATCTCAGTGGAAACATCTTCCTCATTAATAATGACCCGAGATCTCCGGCCCACCTGAGCTTGTCTGCGGTGAAGATCACCCTGCGCTCCAGCAGAAGTGAAGCGAACACCCGCAGAAGCAGCCGCAAACTTAGAGAAGAGAACAAGCACTCGAAATCCACGTGCTCCAAACGCGAGTCTGATGGGCGGCATAGCTCGATCACCTTCCGGAAGAAGAGAGAATGATACAGAGTCTTTCAGGCGAGGTCTTGTCTTTCCTCTTACCTCTGTGCCTGATCCTGGGAGGAAGTTCTTGATGCTGATGGTCCTGCCCGGCGCTGGGAACGGAGCCTCCATGATGGCTCTCATAAACGGCTGCACCAGAGCGGGAGAAATAGTGCGTCTCTTCTCCACCTCATCCAAGATCTGGAGCCGTCAGAAACCGACAGAAAGCATTACTGTAAAGCACTTAATCAATCTATCGAATAGCAAACCACTATCACATTTCCACCAAATGCACGTTTTGTTGTCATACACATAATTGAAACATTTTCTTCTTAAAAAAACACGTCAAAATTCCCCAGGAAGGCTCGTTTACTACAAATGTTCATACAAAACCTTCAAAGTGTCCTACAAAATGCTTTCATGCTCCAACAAAACTCTATTTGTTACAAATCCATAATGTTCCAAAGAAATTCTCCTTCTTTCTCATAAACGTTTGTTCTTTCCTCAAAGCCCTCAAAATTTCCTGAAAAACACTTATACGTTCCAGACACTAGTTCTGCCGACAAAATGCTCTAAATGCATCCACAAAACGGACATTTGTACGATCCTGTAAGGTGCTCAAAGCCTCTTCGTGTTGCGAAAGACACTCTTTTAAGGCTGTGAAAAACGTTAAACTAAGGAGCAGACATACAATCATTTCCCACCGTGTTTGTAATAAGAAAGTAAACTGACTGAACACTTGTGAGAAGTACCTTGGAGAAGAGCTGGAAACAGCCCAGTCGGCTGACGATGCAGTAAACCTCAGGCAGACGACGACCTTTACCACTGGGCTGCACAGGCAACAACAAAGGACTTTATTGTTAGAGAAAGTGAACGGTATGGTTTATTGGATGGTCAAACTCATCAAGATGTTTATAACCACCACCTCACCAGTAAGCGGCGACAGTATCCGAACCTTCTGCTGCCGTCCTCTCCGGTCAAGACGAACGAGAAGGTCTCACTGAACACAACATGAAGAGCTCCATGAGTAACTGCTTTTCCTCCGTGGTAAAGATCTGTTGTGATCTGATACCTGGGAAACTTGTCCACTGGTGCCCAGTCTTTAGCATCAGGAAAACAGAACTGTGGAATGACCTTCAGCTGGTCTTCAGCTTCACGCATGAACTTAAAGCTTCGCTCCAACTGTTGAACCAGCAAAAGAATTACAATCAGAATCTATCTTTTCCAAATCCAGTGTGATGGTTCTCGGCACCTTCAGAGGAAACTGCTGCGTGACTTCTGGTAAATAAGGGACACCTGCTTTGGTCTTATGAAGAGACACGACCAGGAAGTACTCAAATAACTTCCTCTCCTGAAGATCAATGGAGTCCCGCTCCAGTGTGCGATACCGACCCGTCTGCCTCAGCATGGACTGAACTGACACTAGTCTTTGACTGTGAGCTGGATTTACAAAGCAGAGTCAGAACATCAAAGTCAAAGTCAGCTTTATTGTCAACTCTGCTATACAGTATGGACGTATAGAGATTCGAAATTGTGTTTTTCTTCTCGTCCAATACTTTTGACATGTTGGTAAACAGCATTTTCTTACAAAATGTACAAAAGGTACAAAAGAACACACTGCAATGAAAAAATGTGCAAAAAGCAACTGCTAGTGCGACAGTTAAACATGCAGCCGGTGTGTGAAAACGCACCTTTCAGCTTCTCCTCTGTGTCACTCTCAGACTCGCTGTTTTCATCTGTTACTGAAGAGGAGAAAAATATAAAAATGTTTTAATATTAGACCATGAATCTAACTACGTGTGATTCCAGCAAACAACACAGATGGAGTACTACTTTAGACTGCCTGATGTGACAACCAATAAGATCACACTTATCCTGTCACGTGACCCGGAAGGACATTGAGGGAGTGCTAAGACTTGCTACAGTAAACACAAAAAGAATTGCTTCTCACATCCATTTGATGGCATGACGGTCAATATCTCTTAAAAATATAAATCAGTAAAAGAGTTTAACGTTTGGGAAAAAAGTAGCATCCCAAAGTCTGGAAAAAACAGCAATCGCATCCCCGCAAAGTCTGGCTGAGTGGCACAGACGAGTTTAGTGAAGTGGTCACTTACATTTTTCCAGAATGCAAGGCATGATGAACGCAACCTGCTTACCATGTAACACGCATTGCTCTTTCACGTTTTAATCATTAGCATTAGGCTTAGATCGTGATTTGTTATGAAACCCTGGGTTTTGTGCATTGGCCTCACACAGGGACATGAAAACCGTGTCTGTGGCTTTAATTGAAAACAGTCGATGGAGACAGAGGAATGACGTGGGCCGCACAAACCTCTCCCTGAACTGGACTCGGTGGACTGCGAGACTCTTTTCATTCGCTTCTTTCCCCTTCGTGCCTCAAAGATGCCGTTAATTTTTTGAACCAACTGTTGAAGGAAGAACAAGTCACCGTGTTTGCATTTCAAACAATAATAAGGATGTTTTTTATCATTTCAAAAAGGGCAACATCCTCCAATAGTTTTTTATTTTAATCAAGCTAACATTTTAAAGTGAAGACGTTAACATTAGCAAAACAAAGTAGTACATACACACACCCACAATTTGTGTTACTACTTGTATACATTTTTATCAAATATAAATACTGCTGTATTTTCTAGTATATTTTGGATTTATTGGCCTTTTCTTCTAGTTCATTCTTGGGCGTCTCGGCTGCCTGCCAGGTTTTCCTTGTGTGATTTGGGGAGGAAATCAGATGAGCAGCTCACTCGGTTGTAAATCACTGATAAGGTTTTCCCAGACCGGTCTACCTTTGGAATCTTCCTCCGTCGCCGGTTGTAGGGGTCTCCAGACAGGCAGGGGGTGTCGTCGGGACTGCTGGGGGTGGATGGGGGACTGACTCGGGACGGGGACGCAATGCCTCCGTCTTTGCCACTTTTCCGAAGCTCCAAGAGTTTGAAGCTCCGTCGTTCAGAGTTCTGCCTGAAGAAACCCGGTTTTGAAGTCTACCAACCAGAAAGTGCAAGTCATTCTTTAAAAACATCCTGAATTGTAATCTCTGTTGGGTATGTCCATTATTTACTCAAATTACCCAAATGGGTAAAGGTATGGCCAACTTTACAATTCCTAAAGATCACATAAATGGAGCTTCACCTTGGACTGTGTGTCTGGAATGGGAGAGGATGGAGAGCGAGGAACACAGCTCTTAGTCAGACTTTCCAGCTCAATGTCTTCATATGGGTTTTCCTTGGATGGAGGGTCTTAGAAACATAACATTAAATGCGTAAATGTTTTTTAGAGTGATGGATCCACTTGATCTAGATCTAGAAACGGTATCAAAGACTGATGTCCAGTCTAGGATGTGAGATGCACAGGCTTCTTGGCTTTTCTCAGTCTCATCAGCTGAAAACGGAAATGCTACTTGTGATTTCTATACGTTTTCAGCATTCCAATCCCCAGTACCATTTATTTGGACCGCGTGTGCAGACATTAAAAATATTCATTTTATTCCGCTGAGGAATCCGGATCATAAGTGAATTCTCTGCTCATCTCTACTGCTTGAGCACTTTAATTGACAAAGACATTGAAAACGGAATTGTATAATCCGGTTTTCATATTCATCTTGAAGTTTCTTTGCGATCTTTATTGGATGGCTTGAGTCGACAGATTTAATCCGATAGAGGTTCAGTGTGCCACTGTTGGAAAAAAAATCTCTATCCACACTTTAGAAAATGGAGACAAATAGAGGGGAATGTGGAAAACTGTAAGGGAATTATTTTTTTTTTTTTGCTGTGGATTCATCCAGCAGATGTGTCTGACAGAGTGAGTTTATAAGGATGGGACATGCAGTACTGGAGCAGAGGAAAATCCTCCACGACACAGTATTAATCATCACCAGTCAGAATCCGTAAAAACCTCATTTCAACCATGTGTTTTTCACAATTATATTAAAAGTTCTGGACCAGAGACACATACTTTATATGATATAAAATGTGATATGGTGTGAATATAGAGTCTGTGATCGTTCTTCCATAGACATGACCTCACATGATGATGATGATGAAGATAAGTGGGATAACACAAACACTCTCTGCAGGAGAGGTCAGCAGAGGAACACTCGTGTTACTTTAGCTCTTATTGAAGTTTGAAGCTCCAGGGCTTTTACATTATTGCTTTATCAATTACCGTCAAGGAAACTAGCAGAAACTCATTTCCCATTCCAACAGAAAGTACAGCGTTATCGTCAACGACATGATTGGATTTTTGTGGTGTGTTGAATTACCGAGGATGTCCTCATAGACGTTCTCCTCCGATAAAGTGCGTGTGAGACCAAGTTGAGACAGATCGTAGAAGTCAGATCTGCAGCTCTCCACTGCCAGCTGCATAAGATCTTCAAACTCAAACGACTTCCTGTATATGGAAAAAAAAACACTTTCAATGAGCTTGAAGATCAAGCGAATCTTCAGGAAATTGAAAAACAACAAGTCAGCTATTGTGCAGTAACCGATTTGTAGGAGTAGGCCTCATCAATGGTGCAGAAAACGTGGATACATCTGCATGCAAATGAATGGATGCACAATTTCAATCTACAGTATTTGTGTTTTAACCAAAATGCTCTACAAACATACAGGCCTTCATCTAACCATTTTCTGAACAACTTTTCCGGTTCTGGGTCATGGGAAGCTTGAGCCAATCTCAGCCACTCTGGGGCTCCGTACAGATACAGATAGTCACTCTCACTCACTGGAAGATTTTACTCAACGCATGTTTTTGGACTCTGAACTTTCCAGCAATTTTTGGTTGTTCTGGGCGTTGTTAAGATTTACAAGTGTTGCTCTGGATTTATGTGTTAATCTGTCAGATTATCCTGTATGGCTCAGGATAGTCTGTGACAATTTGAAGCCCACAGCCACTTATATTTTGCTCCAAATCCACTATAACTGACCTCCCATTCAAGTTATAAGTACTAAACTTTCGACCTGAAAATCAAGGATTTGAAACCCTTTTCCGAAGTAGGAAAATGTGAAGAAGGGAATTTGCTGGAACCAAGGGTCTCTGTACCACAAACTAAGGGTCTTTCAATCCCCAGAATTTCACATATAGCAAAGCTAGTCTTTAAAGAGGTAGTTTAGGTATTACCTGTTAACAGCATCTCGAGTTCGCCGGGCTGCTCTCCGACAGACCGCTGAAGGTGGAGGGCATGATGGGAGTGGTGGGGGAGGAATGGCAGGCAGAGGAGGAAGATTTCTTCGGCCTTTGACTGAACCCTGAGCTGGACTGGCTGATTGCGTGTGGTGTTGGAATGTTCGTTGGGGTTTTGGTAATGGGTTAATGTTGGGAGCCCCTGGTTCACTGTAAACATGATCACGACATCGACGGCTGCTGGACTTCAGTGTCCCAAAGATTGGCTCTGCTGACCTAATTTCCAGCTCCTCCTGCTCTTCCTTGGATGGAGGGCAGAAATAATTGCCTGGCATAGATAGAGAGGCTTTGGTAGGAGTTTCCTTCATGGCCTGCTCAAGTTTCTTAATGTGAATTAGCACTGACTTTTTGTCCCGTTTATCATCATCTGCAGTTTTCACCACGGATTTGTCCCAATGGCAATCCCTTGCTTCAGAAGTCACAGTTTCTGCAAGTTTGCTCCCATTCTCGCTGCCAAAGTTCAGTCTCTCCCAGTTGAAAAGTCTCTTGCTGTCTTGCCTCTGAACATCCGACTGAACCTTCTTTCTCTGGCCCTCAGACTCCTTCATGCTGATCGTTTGGGTGTTAAACCCAGCAGGTTCTGTTTTACCCTCCCATTGGCTTATTTTGTCTCGAATGCTGGCATTGTTTTTTAATCCTGACGGTTTACTGCAAGTGCCTAGGCCGTTCTCCGTGAGCTGAGGGCTGGAGGGACGCTTGTGGGAGAGCATAATGGAGCCTCCTGAGCTGTGCTCAAGATTGCTCAATGATGTGAGACTGTCCCTGACTCCACACTGGTCTGGCCGCTGAAGCACCACCGGTCGGGCCTGATCGAGCTTGAAACCACAGCAATGGAGCCTGAAAGTGACATATCAAATGAGTAAAACATACACACACTGAAACAAATAGAGACAGACACTTTGATTACAGAAAGCGAGACATGAAGAGAGAGAGAGAGAGAGCGACCAACCTGGGAAAGTAAAGTAACGTGAGCGAGATAGTCAACGTGGCAAACCACATCGAAGACTCTGACAAGGGGAGCGAGAGACAGACAGATTAAGTGTGAGAGAAAAACACTGACAATGAGAGAGCCAAGGAGAGAAAAACAGAGAGCGAGAGAATGACCAAGAGAGACTGTAAACATTGGTCAATATGTTCTTCTACGTTACTTCAGCTGCACAGACAATAAAATATAACCTTTTGTAACGCCTAAAATCTTTTTTTTGCAAACTTTCCATTGGGAAATCAATCTTTTGCTAGGTGATTTATTCCGAGTGTGAGACACGTTCTCTGGCGAGCGAGCAGCATCTCTCCTCATCAACAATCATCTAATCCTGCTCTTCTTCATTTAGAAAAGCGATACACACACACGCACACACACACACACACACACACACACACACACACACACACACACACACATATATATATATATATGTATAAATCTTTAATAGTCCTCAAATACAGCACGAGCAGTGAACCTTTCAACTATAGATAAAGTAAAGTAAATACCCATTTCAATTAAAAAAAAACCCTCCCTTTGCTGTTTTCTTTCTGGTTAATGTTTTTCATTTTATAAAGTCACATGCAGCCAAAAGGAAAAAGTAGGTCATTCTTCATTATACCATTGAATGAAAGAGACACAGAGAAGTGACAGAGAGAGTGACAGAGAAGGAGAAGGAAAGAGACAGAGACAGTGAGTGAGAGAGAGAAAGAGAGAATAGAGACACAAACCAAAGAGACAAAGTGAGACATGCGTAAATAGAGGGAGTGAGACACAAGCAAGAAAGACACAACATTCAGAGTTACTCAGAAATAGAGAGAAGCAAAAAAGTGAGAGAGAGACATTCAGAAGGGGTATCGGCTCTTCAGTCAGCGAGCAGCAGAGGACGTACCCGCTGGACGACTGGTAGATGCAGTCCTCAGTGTTGGTGCACAGCAGCACGGCTCTCCCGCCGGTCATGGTGCTAGCAGACGGCATCCTGCGCGCAAACACGCCTGTCAGTGGGATTGAGCAACACTGGGCATTTATCTGTGGATAAATCCCTCATGACTCCGTCCCGGAGACTGAATGACTCATGACAAACACACACACACACACACACACACACACACACACACACACACACACACACACACACACACACTATAGAAAAGAAGTTAACCCTGAGTAACCTTAGAGCAATCTAGTCTGGACTGCTACTAGTGATCTGGTCTGTTTTTGAATGATCTATTGGATTTTGAGTACTCTTGTCTGTTTTTGAGTAACTGGGTTGGGTTTCAAGGGACCTGGTCTGATTTTGAGTGATCCGTCAAGGTTTTTCAGGGAACTAGTAGTGTTCTTGTGGACTTCCAGGTCATATGGCGTGTTTGAGCAAATCTTTTCAGATTGCGTTCATTCAAACGTGCCTAGTTTTGAGCCATTGATTCTTAGAATTGTTCTGCTTTGGAGCAATCTGATTTTTATGTATTAGAGAAAACTAGTTTTTTTTCCAAGTGATCTGGTTTTCTATCTAGCCACATCTATAGAACGCTGTGAAGTGTTCTAATGGAACAAACGGAAGTATGACCAGGTCTATGAGAGACCATGTGTTTCCCCGCAGTGTCGAGCGCCATTCCACATGTGCAGAACATTCCCAGCATTCCCACCGCTGGAACCCATTAAACCGCTTGCCCTGGTCAGGTGATGTCATGTTTCACGCACCAGGCTCTTTCATGTATGAACGACAAAAAATAACAAATTTGCAGTTTACAGTTTTTTTTGTTTTTGGTCCAGTAAAATTGCAAAATGTTGAATAAAAATTGGTGCAACGAATGAACAATAATATGCAGCGACAACTCGACTGGCTCAACTCATTCACTCAAGTGAGCTACATGAAAGATTCATTTCAAACTTGAAAAAGCCAACTATTTAGACAACTATTTGTCCTAAACCTTTTATTATGTGTAAAATGTGCGACTGGAGCAATTCTAAGTGCGATTGCAGTCGACAATATGTAGATGAGCCAGAATAGTTTCTCTCAACTCACTTGGAAATGACTCAATTGACTATCTTAACCATCTTTCACTTTTGGCCTGTTTGTGTGGAGCCGAACATCAACTTCGATCTCTAGCTTCTTCTGAAAGAGTGAGAAGTAATAAAACAGGAGTCAAAGGTCCGCACATCAGCAGTGTGTAGCTGTGTTCATACCAACGTTTCAGGGTCTTTTCAGTGTCTGTAATGTATCAGCTCACTTTGTTCTCTTAACTTTTGTTAAACGTGACCCCCGTGAATCAAAGCGGCCCCCACAATGATGTGAAGAAAGTAAGCCATCTGTCCCGGCCAATAAAAGCCCCTCGTGACCTCCATTTGCCCCGCCTCCTGACCTGAAGGCCACGCCCACATTAGGTTGATGTGTTGTGAGGAGAGACAGTTATCAACGTGATCTTCCATGCTCTGGAGTCTTGCTAGTCTTGCTAGTTTGTTGCTTATATGTCATTTGTTTCATCGAATGGGTGTTGTTGCGAGAAGAAAAGCTAAAAAAAAAGTAGAGAAAGAGAGAGAACGAAAGCAGAAGAGAGATCATGATAAAAACCGAGACAGACAGAATAAACTACTATCTTAGGTTTCTAATGTAACTACGTCTACATATTACATTAGACTAAGAGCGACAGAGAAAGCGAGAGCCAAAGAGAGAGGGATTATCTTCAGAGCTTCTCGCTGGAGGCTTGTGTGATGAACAGTCACATGATTCACACAACACGTTGCTTTCCACAAACAGAACAGAAATCCAAACAAGAAAAAACGTTCAAAAAAATGTTCAAATGATCAGAACACAACAAAACGACTTTCACACCAATCGTTCCGGGAAACCAGTGAGTTCATCTCTGAAAGTTCAGAAAATCAAAAGACCATCTGCCTTCAGCAATAAATCTCACGCGAAACACCTAAAGCACTTCAGCTCCGGGAAAACATTCTTCAATCCAGTGTTACGAAGCTTTCCTAGATTAGAAATATCCCACTACCACATGATCCAAATATTCTCAAATAAATGGATCCTACGTTATGCGCACGTTGTTCATTTCTTTCAGAAAAATCTTTACAAACTAATTTAACTTCAACTTGAATGTTTGGTTAAATATTTAAATTAGACTTTTACACTGCATTTTCCACACAAACTTTCAAGTTCAAGTTTATTTATATAGCGCTTTTCTAAGTTCAAGACCAACGCAAAGTCGCTACGTGAAAATGGGGAAAAATAGTCTTTAAAGAAGAAAAATGTACATTGTTCATCTGTGTTCAAAAATTAGGACAAAAGAAAAAGCATTGTTCATTGCTATTCAGATGTCGTCACCTTGTCAGATGATGGAACGTTAATTGTTTGCAAAGTTTGCCGAACACGTGATTTACCTGAAACATGATAATAACAGTGTTTTGGGGTCTTTTCTGTGGTCTTTGGTGTTTCATCACCGATAATCCCTCCTCACAGCTGTTTCTCACAAAGCCCCCTAAGTGATGACATCATCGCTCTGCACGTCTCCACACAGAACGAGAGCAGACTGACCACTGACTAAACCCAAAGTTTCCCTTCAATTCCTCCCGACACAAACATTGCAGTATCTGTCGAATAACAGACACCATCCACGGCGGGATCACGAAGTGTTGTGAGCTGAACACAAATCAGTCACAATTCAACGGCGATTCGACACATAAGTATTGACAGCAGTGATTTACATAAAACAGGGTTGCGCATCTTCTGCGTTTTTTACTAGACAGTCACTGCAAAAGTACAACTGCCCTGCCATTGTTGAGGCTTGTGGGAAAGGATGAGCTCCAGACAAGAACGAATCCTGACATGACCACGGAAAGCAGCCGGACTTGGAGAGGATACGAGGGCAGGCAGATCTAATCTGTGCCTCCCAGATCTCTGTGTGAATTCTTGCGGCCATGTTGTCGGAGTGTGAGTCAGAACAATGGCGTTTGTTGTCGATGATGCACTTTACTGTTGTTTGTGTGTTCCACATGAACAACATCTCGACGGAAGGATTCGCGGAGCATGAAATGCTGTTTACTCAGGCATCAGGACGACAGTTATCTCACATGGCAGTCCTCTGGAGATCAACAACCTCAGCTCAACACTACGATCAAGGTCACCCTGCACAAAAGATTAGGCATAAGAAGGTTTCATGAATCTCCTGAATCATGTTGATCATCCCTTTACAACCCAACACAAAAGATGTACATAGATCTCCATAGATGTCCTCCATCTCAGCCACAATCCAAGGAAAGACACATCTCACAATGGTAAAATAATTCTGACCTTGACTTTGACTTGCTACATTTGGCAGTTCATTGACTTTGTCCATGTTGATTTTAGTAGAGAAAAAAGCGAGAGAGAGAAAGAGAGAGAGAAGTGGTTGAGGAAGACAAGAAGCTCGTTGGATCCTTGACTCTGGTAGACGACTTTCCCAAGCTCTCTACACAGCGCTCCTCTGGGAGAAGCAGGAGGAATTGGAGGAATCTGTCTGCGTTGAAGCAACTAAAGCCTTTGGGAATAGTTGGATGAAATCATAGAAGTGTGAGGGGAAAACAGGAAGTGTAACTAAAGACTTGGCTTGGAGTCAGGACAGAAAATTACTGTGATGCTTGATATTCAAATAAGGCCTGGATATACAGTGTCTATATATTGCATGAACTGCAAATGGTCGAGGAGAACAAGAACATTTCTGGAGGAGGGATTAACTCAAACCTGATCTACACCAATTAACCAAGTTAAGCTATTTCAATCTCTGCCAGGAAACGTCTGGATAGAGATTCAGAGATTCTTAAACCTATGGTTAGAGCTTTTCCTCTGCATCCTTAGAATATTTCACGTCGCATTTGGTTTGGCCTGAGCCTCATCTGGACCAGACATGGACGTACCATGACCCTTCATCATATGTCTAAGGACAAGAAAAAAACAAAAGCTTGTCCACAAGGTTCCCAGAAAAGAGCAGTTTTGGGACGTCCTGTGGTTTCCCATCATGTAGACGTGTGATGCAACAAGCGCATCCAGAAATAGAGACGTTTTATCATTCCTTTGCCCAGTCAAGATGTAACACTTGGAGTTTGGTTTACGGGCATATCCACAGTTTTAGGGAAGAATTGCACTCGGATCTGGAAGAAAATCATAAATTACTCCCTAAGACCCAAATTTGCAGGAATTCGATTGAAGTGTTGAAGTGTTTCTGTTTCCTGTGGAAAAGTTGGCCTTGTTCTTCTTGCCTCCATATTAATAACAAAGACAAATAATAATTCACAGTTTCGTGCTGTGCTCACCATTGCCCAGGGAACTAGGCAAACACAACACGTGTCCTGAGATCTTCCGAGAGTACATCTCACAGGGTTTGATTGGTAACAAAGATATCTTATGAATTCAAAGCACCGCCTCAGGATCCAGATGGAACAAAGCGGAGATGCTTAACTCCTGATTTCCTTCAAAGTGAAAGCCATCATCTTCACTTTAGGAAAGAACTCGTTTTTGAGAGCACCATGTTCCGGTCAAGCAAAGTCACATAAAAATAAAACCTGTGATGAAAGAGCTGATGGATGGAGATCGGCTGTCAGTGACTGAGCTGGATAAAACCCTTCTTAATGTGATTCCGATAATGGAATAGACGGAAGTGAATAGTGGAGTAGAAGACTAGACTTGTTTGTCTGGTCCTGCTTGGTCCTGGTGATACAGAACTTGATTGTTTTCCAGTGATTGGTGGATCGTAATGAGAAGAACTTTTTCGCCAAAACACAACAGGATTGATGGGGAAGATCATTCAGAATCATTCAGAACTTTTTCGCCAAAACACAACAGGATTGATTCAGAAGGCCTTTCAATTCCCATTCAGTTAGTTTTCCCTGACCGCATTTCTGGAGCCTTCACTAGTCACCGATCCATGACGCGGTCTTCACCGACGCTGATTCTGGAGCGGGGGCTGGAAACTCTTGTAAAAGAAAGAAGGATGCGGGAAGGAAAGACAGGAAGGAGTGGGGGGCTGGAGGTCAGTAATCACAGCATCTGCGCTCCGACTCAAAGCCCCGGAGCTCACGGAATCCTGGGCAGCCAGAATTCCCTCACACGCACCACAGGGCGCATTCTCCAGCTGTTGCCGTGGAGACGACCAGCGGTCGTGCGGGAAGGTCGGGTAAGGAATGGGAGCGAGCAGACATTCCCCAACGCTGCATTTACATCTGTAACACTTTTCTGCAAAGCCTGTTACAATGCACTGTACCGGAAAACCGGTAAAAAACTTATTATTGCTAGTGACTGGACAGTTACACTGTATATATTGTAACTACAGGCTTATGTTTATACATTTCTACCCTTCTATGGATGAAGAGATTTTGCTTTCATTTTGTTAACTTGCCATCACTTTGGTGAATATTTACAGCAGAATTAAGAATTTAAAGACGAAGCTCTTTCCCAGAAGGACCTTAAAGCTGATGTTTTACCACCAAACTAGACCTCACAGGCGTGTGTGTGTGTGTGTGTGTGTGTGTGTGTGTGTGTGTGTGTGTGTGTAGGAACATCTCAACCATCACAGACTCCTACAATCTTTGTCACTGTTAAGTTTAAGACAACGTTTCCTTATATTTACCCAAACTCTACAAAGTAAAAGGATACACACACATACCGTGCTCTGTTGCTTTCGCCCTGCAGTAATGCAGTTCCTTCTCATTTTGTAAAATCTGAGCCCCTAAAACAATGTGTCCACTTTGATGATCTGAGCTCGTATTTCCTCTTCTGGTCTCCGGCTCCTTCTGCAGATCAAATCCTGTTTTCTTTTCCTGCGGCCGGCGCCGTGTGTCCTACACAACCGAAGAAAAAGGCAAACTCCAGCTGCAGGCAACTTTATCTTTCTCTCTCTCTCTCTCTCTCTCATTCCCACCCCTCCCTCCTCCAGTCCGGACCCCCTCCTTCTCCTCCTCGCCCCCCGCTGCTGAGCTAATCTGCAGCTGGCCGAGCGATTGGACAAGGAGCCGCTCTGGATGTGTTTGCTCCTGTGTGTTTAAACTCAATCTGGTCTGGAGTCACGTGAGCATCCACCAACACACAATACCATAACTCTCCAAGAGGCTTTAAACATTTAAAGATCTTCCTGGGTCTTCTCTGATGGTTCTGATTGTAAGAAAGACCCCATGTAATCTAACAAGACCCAGAGCATCGGGTTCCTCTGTTTACATTACAGATCAACCGGGTGTCAAATGTTCAACACAGTCAGTCCCAACAGAAACAGGTCCATGGATTTCTATGGGTAGATATATTTCTACACTTGATTTTTAACAACATTTTTCCTGAGGGAGAGACAGAAATAGAGACAAACAGATTTGATGAGTTGCTTTTCTTGTAGATCTTACAAAAGTTCATTAATGGAAGGCCCCAGGCGCAGGGGGCCCGTTTCAACACGAGGCTGAGGGTCTCCGGGAGTGTTTTCAAGTATCCTGTGTGAAGGACAGTCTTGGCGGAGCTTCAAGAGAGGAGGAGTGAGACTCCAGGGGTCGAGTTTCACACATAGAAGCCGAGTCAGAGAGTCTTATTGTGATCGCTCACTTTTGTTGCTGATTGAAACAAAGAATCAATTTGATTTGCTTGATTAAGAATCAAACAACCACATTCAAATGAAACAAAATAGTAGAGTGGCACGACGAAACATCATCCACATGTTGAAAGTAAAAAAGTATGTGTTTTAATTTAAAATAAAAATTACAGTGTTACAGAGAATGTGGTGGTTCTTTGCTTCAAAACACCTCCTTGAAGCATGAAAGAACTGAAGTGCGGCGGCGGAAAAAGAGGAAGAGTGCGTGTATTTGCCCACCGCACCGCGTCGTATTGCGCCCCCCTCTGGCCCTTAGTTCAATAACGCACGTGGGAAAAAAAACAAGTTTTAAGAATTTAACTTTAATGTGCTTTTACTTATTAAGAAAGATATATGGATCCGAAAGATTTGAATAATTTTTAACGCTCAAAACAAGAATATACACAATAACTGTGCATAATATTTATGCATTTTTATTGTAACTATGGACTAAAAATATATTGTTTTTCAAATACTGTAGAGGCTCTATAATACTAGGGGTGCAGATAAATGATGGTAGGTGGACGTACAGACACATTTTATCAATAAAGATTTAAAACGAACAAATTATCACAGGCCGGAACTGACGTGATGGCGTGCTGTTCCGCACGGACCGATTATCAGACGCACCGCGGAAGCGCTACAGCAACAGACCGACGTCTGTTTGAATGAAAGTTGATGATTTATTGCCACTGGAAACGATAGTACGACATAAACAGACGAATTGGACTATTCCGGGAATCAGTGAGCCAAAAACTGCTGAATAAAAGTCATGGAACAATGCGTATTACGTACAGTTAAAGTCTTGTTTAGCTTTGTGTTGCTTGAAATAGCGTTGAAACCGCGACCCGCTGCGTGACATGTACATTATTTTAAACTATTAGGGGTTAGGTCAGAGCGTATGTAGTTTAAAAGCTCGACGTAAAAGCACTAATTCTAGCTTGACGTGAAAAACTTAACCATGTCAGCGCTGCACACAAGACCATTTCTCCTCAACTTCCGGTGCCTGATGCGCCAGGCGACACTTCGGATCTCGTGCTCCAGAGGATGTTTCTTTAAAAACTCTCTCCAGCTCTCTCAGGTCCCCAAAGCGGGCTTGTTTGGTCTGGGCGTCTTCACCGCAGCTGTCAGTCACAAGGCCGTCTGCCAGCAAGCGGCTGTCCAGAGGAAGTCCGTGGCCCGGATGCAGGTCCACAAACTGGCTTTCGCGCTCCGCCTGAGTCTCCGCGCGCTGGTGCTGCTGTTGAAGTTCATGCCGCTGCTTCTCCTGTACCCTTTCACCTTCCTCTCCCAGCGTTGGGCGTCGCACTGGTTGAACTGGTTGCTCTGGGTCACCGAGAGCTCCGGGCCCACCTTCATCAAACTGGGCCAGTGGGCCAGCACCAGACGGGACGTCTTCTCCCAGGACTTCTGCGAGCGCTTCTCCAAACTCCACGTGCGGGTGAAGCCTCACGCCTGGAGCCACACCAAGCTGTGCCTGAGCAGGGCCTTCGGGGAAGGATGGAGACAGATGTTCACGTTCCACAGCAAGGAACCCGTGGGATCGGGGTGCGTCGCGCAGGTCTACCGAGCCTGGGCTAGAGTGGGCCGTGTGGAGGATCCAGCCTTCCAGCGACTGGTGGAGGAGCTGGAGAGGAACAACCTCCTGGAGGCCTGGGAGATCCCGGGATTGGCGGGGACGCTGAATGACCTGTGGGAGTCGTACCGAGAGCAGCAGGAGCCAGAGCTCATGGGGTCCGGTCCTGGTTCAGAGGAGCAGCGCATGATTCCTGTCGCCGTGAAGGTCCGGCTGGTCTAGATTGTTCGGTGTGAAGGTCTGATCCTGGTCTTCCTCTCAGGTTCTTCACCCGGGCATCAGGAGGCAGGTTCAGACGGATCTGATCTTGATGAAAGCCGGAAGTGTCCTGCTCAACCGTTTGCCTGGCCTCCACTGGCTCAGTCTGCCGGAGATTGTGGACGAGTTCCAGACGCTCATGACCAAACAGGTGCGAGGAGCTCCTCGTCTCCTCTAGTGAAAAAGAATGCGAGTGTTTGATGTCTTTGTTTCTGCTGAGGACAGATTGATCTGCGGTTCGAAGCTGCAAACATAGAAAAGTTCCAGAAGAACTTCCAAGAGCTGGAATACGTGAAGTTCCCCACTCCTCTCCGGCCATTCGTCACCAGCAGCGTCTTGGTGGAGACGTATGAGGTGAAACAGATCCAGGAGACGCTGGTGTTGTGATGGGATGTGATGTGAGTGTGTGTGTATCCCGCAGGAGAGTGAACCCATCTCCAGTTACCTGCGGCCGGATGTCCCGGCCCCGGTCAAGCAGCGGATCGCTCGGATGGGGGTCGACCTTCTCCTGAAGATGGTGAGAACCCCTCTCTGGTCCTGCAGCAAATCAATCAAAATCTTTCTATTATTAAAAAAGTTGTATTTGTAATAAATTGTCTATTACTAATATTTTAATGTTTACAAAATAGCAAATATCTAAATAAATATTCTGATAAGTATTGCATTAAATAAATGACACATTATTAAATACGTATATGAAAGTTTTACGTTTGTTTCCATGTACATAAAAAAGACAAAATTGTGGAAATGTATTTCATTCATTTTGAAAAAATTTTTGTTATTTTTTCAAAAGTAGAAGAGTAGTGGAGTAGCACAATCATTGTGTGTGTGTGTGTGTGTGTGTGTGTGTGTGTGTGTGTGTGTGACAGGTGTTTGTGGACAACTTTGTGCATGGGGACCTTCATCCCGGGAACATCCTAGTGCGGGACGGAGGTGGAGACAGAGGGCGGGACCAAGCCACGCTGACCGACCTGTGGGACACAGTGGTGGTCAGCACGAGGCCGAGCACGGAGCCGCTGCAGCTGGTGCTGCTGGACGCGGGCATCGTGGCGCAGCTGAGCGAGGAAGACCGCCGCAACTTCAGGGCCGTGTTCACCGCTGTGGTGCTCAAGCAGGTGACTCCCCAACACCACCGCTCAGACCTCGCAGCCGCTGATCTGCCTCCATCCGCAGGGCGAGCGAGTGGCCGAGCTCATCCTCCATCACGCTCGCGCCAATGAGTGCCACGACGTCACGCGCTTCAAGAAGGAAATGGCTGAGCTGGTGGATAGAGCGCTCAGCGACACTCTGTCCTTAGGAAAGGTGAGATCTTCATTACATCATCACTTTCTCTCTCTCTCTCTTTCAGGTTCACACACTCTCACGTGCACACAGAGGTGTGTGTTGAGCGCTGCGGTTAACATTGTGTGTTTATTCTAGATTCATGTGGCCGAGCTCTTGTCTCGAGTCTTTGGATTATTGATCCATCACAAGGTGAGATTCACTGTCCAAGTACTAATAATAACTTTATAAGTAAAAAAAAAAAAAGTAATAACGGAAGAAATTAAATTAATAATTTTATAAATGAAATATTTCTTTAGTCTTTTTTGGCTAAATACTTTCATGATTTTAGTTTATACATTTATATAAAATGTGAGGCTTGAATAAATTATTAAAACAATATTAGAAAAAATAATTTCATATTAATGGTATAATTCAACCATTATTAAAACGATTGAACTAAACAAATTGATGCAAATTGTCGTTTGAAGTGAATGAGACATTTTGAGCTGATGATTTGTCATGACGATGAGGCGTGTTGCAGGTGAAGCTGGAGAGTAACTTTGCGTCGATGGTGTTCGCCATCATGGTGCTGGAGGGTCTGGGACGGTCGCTGGACCCTGACTTGGACCTACTGGAGACGGCCAGAGCTCTACTGCTGCGGAACCGCTCCTGCCGCCTCTGACTCCAGCATCCCTCACTTCTCCACCTCTTCTTCCAGGATCATCTCAAGTGCAATAAATCAAGTGTTCGTGTCTGTGAAATCATGTTTTTTGTGGTTCGCCTAATTTTTTGTGGAAATCTGGTGTTTAGTGAATATGAAATTAAAATCCATCTATGTGAGCTTTGGTTGTTTTGTGCTTATTGTTCAGGATCGTGTGTGTGTGTGTGTGTGTGTGTGTGTGTGTGTTACAGAGATGCTGAGACTGGCGGAACCTACCTATGACCCAGAAATTGAACAAGCGGTGTGTGTGTGTTACAGAGATGCTGAGACTGGCGTAAGCTCTCTATGACCCAGAAATTGAACAAGCGGTGTAAAATGTATAGATTGACAGTATATGACACAGATTTTGAATAAGCGGTATAAAATGCATAGATTGACAAAACAGTAGCTGAAAGAACAAGACAACTTGATTTTTATCTGCATTAATTTACATTAGATTAGTTTGTGTTAGGGGCAAGGCAACTTGCGGCGGGCAGTGAGACACGTCCGTCAGCGTAGCGTGCGGGTGCACGTTCACCTCTAGTGACGTAAGCACGTTTGATTGCCATGGTGACGGAAGTTAGACGGGGAGGAGTGTCATGGCGGACGACGAGATAAAACCTGTGAGTGTTTATCTACTGTACTGATGTATTGTGAGAAACAGCACGTGCATGTTCGGTTGTACTGCGCGATAAGGTGTTTTATATTCTTCGGTTACGGGCAGCACTCGACGTTCTTTGTTATTTAATGTCACCCGTGCGCGTCAGATTAAGCTGAGCTGCATAGACCAACGCTAATTCGTATCGATCAAATAAAATCAGAGAAAATGAATATTTGTCAGCGTCTTTCCAGTTTTCATTCTTATTGCACGATAATTGTGTCTGTTTGGTAAAACGTAGAACAAGTGGAGTTGAGCAGCGGTGATTTGTTTACACGTGCAATGGTGAGAGAGAGGATACAGAAAATATACTGTATATTATATATGAAGTAGTCACACATTTGTATAGCTAATATAACTGAAAAATGTTAATGTAGAGACATTCTGTGTTTAGTATTATTTACTAAGAAATGTAAACGTTTTGCAGGACGTGCAGATTCCTGCATCTACAGACAGGAAGCCTCGTCTCAAGAAAGGTTGGTGTTTAACACGCGCACACACACACACGCACGCACACGCACACGCGCGCGCACACGGTCGACCTTTGTTTTATACCATGTTTTCAAGCTGAAATATTTTACTAACCATTGAAATAAGTGAAAACATTCTTGTACATTACGTGACATATACGCATTTCTTTTAAATTGACCTACACCTCATCACATTTCCGTTTTGCATATGTGTCGCTTTCTCGAATTCGAATCTTTGAGTCTGGTGTTGTGAACGTCACTTGTACTGGGGTGATGTTCGGGCTGCAGTGTGTTGAGCGTCCAGCGGGCGGCGCTGTCCAACTCTCCCTGAAGAGGATTAGGACTCTGTCTGTCCAGGAATAGAAGGGATTGAAGAGCTTGTGTAAAACCAGATTTGGACGTGGACGGCTTCTTTTGTTCCTGGGGCCCGCTGGAACCCGGACCCTTGTGCAGCTCCCCGCCGCGAGCACGTCTGCCTTTGCTTTCCTAAATAGATATCCCCGATTCTTAAAAGCGCCTTTGATGTTTGCACTTTCATTTTCACGATTAGACCGGATCATGTCCTGCAGGAGATAACAGCGCTGTTCGTGTAGAATCAAGTCTGACTGAGAAACACAAAGAAAGAGCATGCGTGTGTATGTGTGTGACAGCGAGAGGGGGAGAGAAGAAGATTTAATGATTATTGCGATTATTACTATCATTGTGATTATGAAGCTTAAGTACAGATTGTTTATAAGTGTATCTTTCTGATTTCCGCAGCTCCGGAGCTTCCAATCCCAGAGAGAAGAAACTGGCTAATTCATCTGCACTACATCTCCAAGGATTATGAAACTTGCAAAGTGTGTGTGTGTGTGTGTGTGTGTGTATGAGAAGGAGTGAGAGAGAGAGATTAATGTGTGTGTGTTCTGCAGGCCATCATTAAGGAGCAGCTCCAGGAGACGCGCGGCCTGTGTGAATACGCCGTGTATGTGCAGGGTGAGCGAGAGATAGAGAGACTGCGGTGGTGTTTCCTACACTGACCCTTCGTGTGTGTGTGTGTGTGTGTGTGTGTGCGCAGCTCTGATCATGCGTCTAGAAGGAAAGATCCAGGAGTCACTGGAGCTGTTCCAGAGCTGCGCCATCATCAACCCCAAGAGCTCGGACAACCTCAAACAAGTGGCGCGATCCCTGTGAGTCACACACACTCGCTACGCCTTGCAGATATGTCAAAGTAGGGCCTCACTGTTAAAAAAGGCGTGTTTGTGTGTTCAGGTTCTTGTTGGGGAAGCACAAGGCGGCCATCGAGGTCTATAACGAAGCGGCTGCTCTGAATCAGGGCGACTGGGTGAGCGCACGTCTCTGTTTGATCACGTCACACTTCTGAGTGTGTGTGTGTGTGTGTGTTTGTGTGTAACCAGTGCTCTCTCCGCAGGAAATCAGCCATAATCTTGGGGTTTGCTACATTTACACCAAAGACTTCAGACAGGTGTGTGTGTCTGTGTGAGAGTGTGTGTTCAGCACCAGAGCAGCGTTTAACCTGTGTGTGTGTGTGTGTGCGCGCAGGCGGAAGAGCAGCTGAACATGGCGCTGCAGCTGAGCAGACACGATCTGACCTACGTGATGCTGGGCAAGACACACCTACTGCAGGGCGACACCCTGAAGGCCATCGAGGTGTACAAGAGCGCGGTGCAGTACGTCTCTCATGCCACACCCACAACACAGCAGGGGGGCGGGGTCGCCTGTGGGCGTGCCTCAGCGTGTCGCGTGCCGGCGGCAGTCGTGCATGCGGAGATCAGTGCTGCGCCTTCAGCTGTAATTAACGTCTCGCGCCCGCTCTGACCCCGCCCCTTCTCTCACCACGACGCTTCACGCCCCTTCCCTTTCATCTGCAGAGTCCCTGCAGGAAACCTCGAGGATGCGCCGAGCTCTTCATCGCTACAAATGGCTTTGTTGTAAACTTTGTCGTTTAAATGTTTTTCTTTGGCGTAAAGTTGTACGTTCGTGTGACATAACAAAAACGTAACACTTCATTCCAACTTTACAAACCTAAACTCCATGGGTTGTTTCATATATAATACTCAGTTCTTTCTGTTTAAGACTGTACCACCCCTGCACCTAACATAACACTTCCATTTGGATTATGTATGTGTGTGCGTGTGTGTGTGTGTACAAAACTCATACACATACACTTATTCATGCGCGCACACACACACCCAAACTTATTAATAATGTGTATATAGATATTGAGTTCAAAGCGTTCACTCACACAAGAAAGAAAAAAACGTGTGTGTTTCACAGAAGAAAGAAAGTCATGAATCTGCATTAATTGCGAGAATAAAGAAAGGGAAGCGCTCTGGAAATGAAAAGTTAATCGGCTTTTCTCTGCGGGAGTCGCATGATTTGATGACTCTTGATTACCGCTGTGGACTCGCTTTTCTCCCCGCGGAGGGGAGATGAGTGTGTGTGTGTGTGTGTGTGATTACCTCAGGCCTTCCCAAAGCGGATGAATTAGTAACGCGGCGCAGCGGGACACGCCATAACGAGAGCGTCTTCTCGGAGAAACATTGGCACGTTGCCGGGCGATAAACATTTGTCACTCATATTTCCCCAAAACAGCCTTTTGTTAGGGTCAAACTTCCCTTCTCAGGGTTTCTACGGGTGCTTGAATTTTAATTGAAGTGCTTGAAAATGCTTGAAATTTGAATTAAATAGTGGATTCCGGATAAGTGCACGTCGCCGGGACCGGACCCAAACTTAGTTCTCGTTTGACGAGTACTTTAACTACTACAACAATAGACTCAATTTCAATCATCAAAACGAAGCCTTTTGTCGTTCGCGTTTTCTGTCAGGGTGAATGTTATTTTGCCAAGATGCTGTTTGTTTTTTAGAATGAATTTTGATTAGAAATGTGGCTAGGATGATTCCTTTTCTGTCCAGACGATTTAACACTGATTCGTTCCACAAGTGATAACGTCTTGGCCGGACAAGATTTTGACGGCATGTTCATTCATACTAGACTTTAATCAACTTGAGATGTGTTCAGATTCAGCAGCAACAGGCGTGGTCACGTGATGTGGTGACAGAAACTATTGCCTCTCTATTATCAATATCAATATAACATAAAAATCAATGCATTAACACAGTGGTCCCCAAACTTTTTGTCGTTGTGGACATTGTTTGATCATTTGTCTGCAAATTTTTCAGATTTTAGTTTTTTAATTTAGTAATTAACATCTAATAGTAATTAAACATGCATTCAAAATAAAATACCGTTGTACCAAAAGACGAATAAAAAATTATATAACATTTCATTTGACAATATACTTTTGACAGCAATGCTATAGTAACACAGTTATAAAAATGTTTATTACAGTCTAGTGTTAAACTTTTAAAATTGTAATGGTTTATTACATACAGTGCAGTGATCCTGGAGAGGAGGAATGCTGGTGGGGGCGGAACTTAGAGATGGAGGAGGAGCTTCGACCCTTCGGTCCGACATTAAGACTTAAGCAATTCGTTATGCTTTGGAATCCTGCAGATCGCAGATATTTGTTCTTCTTACCTCAGGGTTTTTCTCACGCAACAAAGCAGAAAATAAATGTTTTACAACTGTCATCTCAGAAAACTCTTACAATGGGGGGTCAGGGCACCACTGCATGAATATAACAAGCTTGACACATCCTGTCCCTGATGTGTGTCAGGTTTTCCCCGGAGAACACGGAGCTGCTGACCACGCTGGGCCTGCTGTACATGCAGGTGAGGGTTTCACATTGCACCGGCGCGTGTAAAAAAAGAAATCGCAAGTGACTGAGCTTGTCTCTCATCAGCTGGGAAAATATCAGAAAGCCTTCGAGCACCTTGGAAACGCTCTGACCTACGACCCCAACAACTTCAAGGTGCGATACGGCGTCCAGTGTGCCTGTGTAACATTCCCATTGTAATTAAGATTGTGTGTGTGTGTGTGTAGGCCATCCTCGCCGCCGGAAGCATGATGCAGACTCACGGTGACTACGACGTAGCCATGAACAAATACCGCGTGGCGGCGTACGCTGTCCCGGAGAGCCCGCCGCTCTGGAACAACATCGGAATGTGCTTCTTTGGCAAGAAGAAATATGTGGCTGTGAGTTTTCCGGAAGCCGCGGCGTGTTTGGCTTTTGATTTCACACGTGGTTTCCTCTAATCCAGGCCATCAGCTGCCTGAAGAGGGCCAACTATCTGTCTCCGTTTGACTGGAAGATCCTCTTCAATCTGGGCTTGGTCCATCTGACCATGCAGCAGTACGCCTCTGCGTTCCACTTCCTGAGTGCCGCCATCAACCTCCAGCCGCGCATGAGCGAACTCTACATGCTTCTGGCAGGTAAAGAAGGTTAAATCCCACCTTTTTCCATTCCGACTTCCTGTCATCCCCAACAGTCGCACTGACCAATCTGGACGATGCCGACAACGCCCACAGGTCGTACGAGCAGGCGGTCCAGCTGGACGAGTAAGTCTTTGGCTGAGAGAACCTCTCGTGGAGCCCTGCAAGGCTCACTGATCGGACCCTTTTTGTTTTGCACATGGCAGGTCAAATCCGCTGGTGAACCTGAACTTTGCAGTGTTCCTGTACAATCAAGGTGAAAAAAAAGCGGGTCTGCTGCAGTACCAGGAGATGGAGAGGAAGGTCTGCGCTCAGATGGAGAAGAACATCAACACAGAGTTTGACCCCGAGGTGTGTAGAAAAGTGAATCAGTCAGCTCTCTCTCTCTCTCTGACCTTTATTGACCTGACATTATCTATCAGCCTATCCGTCTCTCTATCCACGCATCTTTCTGTGCATCTATTATCTTTTTGTAAGATATATGTAATCAGAAAAATCAGATTTTTAACGTTCTGTTCCCATCCATCCATCCATCCATCCATTCCTTTCCCTGTTGCCTGTTTTCATCCATTTCAACTATATATTTTTTTCTCTCTTTCTTGCAGCTGGTTGAAATGGCTCATAAAATTGGCTCGGCTCTCCAGGTGAGTGAGAACGTGTTCTGCAGCAGATCAAGTAAAGACGGCAAGAGCAGCCATCGCTCCGCATCCAGCAAACCCAGCACGTCTCAGCAGCCGCTGGGTACCAACCAGGCCCTGGGTCAGGCAATGTCTTCAGCCGCCAGCTACAGCAAGAGCATGCAGAGCCCCGCAGAGTCCGGACCCGACGACCCTGAGGATGAAGAGGAGATGGAAGAGGCAGCCAAACTGAAGAAGAGTAAACCCAAAGCTTCAGCTGAATAGAGCAGAAACTGCAGCATCTCCAAAGCCGCTTCTAAAGGACTGAGTGTGCAGGTAACAATCAGTGTGAGAGAGGAACAGTCTGGATGTAGATTTATTTAAACCTTATAAAATTAAACAGATTTGTAAAAAAAAAAAAAAAATAAATGCTGTTTTTTAAACTCTTGATTCTGATCACGATGTGTGACCTCATCATGTCAACATCACTCTTTCGATTCCATATTTATTATATAGGATATATAAACCGTAATTTGTCACAAAACAAATAATATCAGTAATATAATAACTGCCAAGAATATCAGCGTTTGTAAAATAAACTAAAATAAAACTTTAAAATGTATATACAATATGTATGTATGTATGCATGTGTGTGTGTATATATATATATATGTATTTATTTATTGTATGTGTGTCACAGCAATCGAAACAGACTGACTTTAGACTGGCTTTATTCATAAAAAAATAGACCATACACAAGATAACACCAATAATTTGAATTAAAGTGGGATCCCGGACACTATTTGCATATTCTCATGTTTACGACTTGACGAAGCTGTTCGCTGGTCATGTGGCATGAATGTGGCGAGCCGCCGTGCAGACATCGACAAAATCCCTCAAAGATTAAGACTCTTACGCGGAATATCCACTACATCCCATAATATCCAGATCCAGAAAATGTGCCGAATCACCACGTCAGCAAATTTAAAAAGGAAGCATCGTAAAATCTACGTCACCTGATAATCGGTTGATAGACAGATGAATTAAGTAATGACGCTGGTGAAATCTTAAGACTATGAAGTGTGTGCGATCAGCGTAACGTCAGTCTGGAAGTGACCGGATCAGTAGAACCTGGAAGATCAAGGCCAGTGCAGGAGCATGGAGGAGTGTAGGAGATGAAAACGTAAGACTGTAAAGCTCCATCCCAGACCCTCGGGTCAGACTCAGAGTTTCAGTGCAGCATTTCACCACATGGTCTCCGACTCCTAGAGCTGCCGAGATCGCGGCGCCGCCTCGGAGAACACCAGCCCCTCGGCCGAGATGGCGTCCCCCAGCCCCACAGTCCTGAGCGGCTGCTTGCACACCAGCACCGGCGTGAGGTGGAAGGTCACGCCAGCTCTGCGCCACACGGTGACGGGTCGGCTCGGGTCCACCGTCAGCCGCTCTCGGGGTTCTGAGAAGGAGCTGTAGAAGTGTAACGGCGCTCTGAGCGTGACCTTGGCCACGTCCACCGCCTGCAGGCCACAGGCTTGAGTGCTGGCCACACGTGCTCCGGCCGCCACCGCCGCCTCCTGGTTGCGCCAGTGACCATCCACCGTGGCCAGGACGTGGTACGCCAGTGTGTGGAAATGGATCCGGGTCAGGTCGGCGTCAGACCCGGGGTCGGCCCGGCCGTGCCGCTCGAGCACCCAGAGCAGAATGTCGCTGACCCGGCCCACATCCGGCACCCCGTCCCAGGCCGTGAGGTCAGCGTGCGGTCCTGCTCCGGCTTGGGTCAAGAACAGCAGCTCTTGCTCGTTCAGGCCGATGGAGTCCACGATGGGCACGACCTGCTAACAGAAGCGGGCGGAGCTGAATGCACCTGTTTACGACTCTTACTATTATACGGATTATTTCTTACTAATGAACTAGATTGTTTTGATTGTTGTGATTTAATCATTTTGATTGTTTTTATTACTATTTTATTCAATTATTTGTATTGTTTCATTAGATTCTTTAAATGTTGAAACATTTTTATTTGATTTGTGTTTTTAATTTACTTTATTAAATAGTCACAAATTAGTGTTGGTTTTATAAGTTGTATTATTATATTTTATTTAAAGGATATCATTTTATTATTTATTTGATTATATTAAATAATCAAATTCCTGTGATTTTTTTTTTTAGATTATTGTGTAACTAACACGTACATTATTTTTAATTATTTTACAAGTTATATTATTTAATTTTATATTCTGTAATAATATTTGTATTACACACAATTACATTTTGATCTTATATATTAATAATAATAACAATATGATGGGAATGAATAAGAATAATTTTATTGTATTCATATTAATATTTTTCTCCTAAATTTTAAACTAAAGCAGTATTGTACTTCTAGTAATGCTCTCTGAAGGCTTGTACCTCCTGCAGGATGTGGTTCATATAGTCTCTGTCCGTCATGCTGGCCAGCTCCAGATGTACGGGGACGTGGCTCCTCGCGTCTGCAATCACCATCACCGCCTGCACAGACGCCTCAGCTTCAGCCGCCGCGTGGGTGGGATGGGGGGTCACAAACCTCTCGCAGACGCTCCTCCCAGAGGTCCCGACCCATTCCCTCCATCATGTGGAGACCGGACAGAACCACCAGGTCGGGGCCGAACTCCTCCAGACTGGCCACGAACACCTCCAGCGAGCTCATCTTCCCGTTAGACACGTCGTGGGACAGGATGAAGCGGTTGGCCTGAGGAGCCCGTGAGGAACCCCACTGTTCTCCTGCACCACAGAGAAGAAGCGGTTCTCACACCGAGCCGCCGCCGGCCCGAATGCTGGACGCTGACCTGACTTGTACTCCAGGATCAGATGGTACTCGTCCACTTCCTGCATGGATTCCGGCGGGACCACGATCTGCTCATCCAGGAGTTCGTGGAGCTTCGGCCCCACTGGACCACATAGGAGAACCTGAGGGTCAAGGGTCAGATCTTTCACCATCATTCCACATTCTGTACTGCTGATGAGCAGATTGACGGCAGTTCCACTCCCTGACACAACGTGGCGCTAAGTAACTTAGATTCCCATATTTTTGTTCTCTATGCAACAAGCAAGTGTCACAAGTGGGAAGAGTGGAACTGCACGATCGGCTCTTCACCAGACTGTTGAGAAAGCCAACGCATTCTTACCTCTAACTGAGGATTGGATGCAAATTTCTGACCAATCAGAGCTGCGTTTCCACCCACGTAGACCTGCAGGCGACAGTAGGCGGGGTTTCCTTAGCAGATCTAGTGCAATTCTGGCGAGTGTGTTAATTACTGCCAACTGAGTTAATTAATCTTGACACAGAAGAAACTCAAAAATCATTTACAGCACGAGCCACTTCAACACGAGAAAAGCCCAGAAGAGTCGGATGAGGGATCACCTGCGCCGCGGGATATTCCGAAGCCGCCCGCGCGATCCGCTGGAAAACCTCCTGGTCAGAGAAGAAGCGCTCGGCGGCCGCGCCCCGCCCCATGTAGTGGATGAAGGCTTCCTTCAGGTCCTCTTTGCTGTGCAGCACTTCGTGGTCTCGTCCGGGCCCCGGGTCGAGGGCCAGAGCCTGCAGGAGCCCCACGCCCGACACCACCACGTCCACACAGGCGTTCACCCTGCACGCACCCCCCACACACCACGATAAGTAAATCACAGTCCAGTGAAGGTTTCAGGATAGAAAAAAATGATGAACTGACAGAAGGATGGATGGATGGAGGAACAGACAGAATGATGGATGGAACAGACACATTTTAACAAAGTGGGAAATTAGGAGGCAGGCAGACAGACAGACAGACATATAGATGGACAGACAGGATGCAAAGACAGAGAGAGAAAGAGAGAAGAACAAATACAGCACAAGTGAAGGTGTGAGACAGACTGACACTCACCCCACTGCCACTCTCCTCCAGCGACGGGTGGGGGGCGTGATGAGGGTCTGCCAGGCGCGGGCGATGGCGTCCTCCAGCACTGGGGGGCGGGACTCTGAGCCTCCGCCGGGCAGGGATTCGCTGACGTAGTTCAGCAGGCGGGTCGGGAGCTCGGGGTCAGTGTGGTACATGTATCCGATCCCCAGCGCCAACACCGCCACCAGCACCGCCTTCCTCCACATGACCGGCACACACACGCACTTCCTGTCCCACACACACACACACACACACCTCAAGTCAATTTAAACAATTGTGTGAGCAACACACAAAACAATGAGACTTATACAGCACACACGCCTACTATGCTACATAATAATTAACATTGCCGTATTTATATTTACAGTAATTTTTCCAGAGGCTTCTGTCAGTTTGGTGTGATTTATCTGATAGTTTCTATTTTAACCTGGTGTTGTGCATCTCAGGAACTGGATCTTACACTCCTGAAGCTGATGCTGATCTATTTAAAGACCCTTGAACACGAGCAGGACCCTCGGCGAGTCTGACACGCGCGCTACCTTCAAATCTGACCAGTATAACGACAGTTAAACCCATTAAACTCGAGTCAGCCTCGTGCTAACTAACCAGTCTAACCCAATGATCAAAGACGGTGCATCAAACAAACCCCTCCGGTCGTTTTACGACTTTCGTGAACATTTTGATCGTTTGTGATGAATTTCTGACCTGTGTGACATTTTAGAGGGCAATCAATGAGCTAACACCAGCTAGCCACTTAGCAAATAAATCCTCATTTTGGCATTTGCAAACACCAGTGATGAACTGTTTCATCATCGATGTCATGCAATCCGGTTCTGTGCTACTTTTCGAGCAAACCGTGGCACTACTAACCTGACAGATAACCGCAGACGACACACTAACGAGTGTTCGGTTAAAGTTGATCTGCCACCCTTGCTGGTTAAGTGAGAAGATGTGATTAGCGCCTAGACGTTCCACTCCAACAGCGTCATAAGGGTAAACGTTGAGCAGGTAAGAAGTGTTCAAAAGAGCGCATTATCTTCGATCAAGAGTTTTATTTAGCACATTTATATTTAATTTAACAGCCACGTGGTAAATTTCATCTTTTAGAAAATATAAGGATCGTTCGTTTCGAATGGGGATGCAGTTATAAAACGAAGAGAGAAACAACCAATCAGGGGCAGAGACGGTCAAGACCGGAAGTATGTCTGGAGTGGGTTTTCTCTTGTGCAACAGAAACATCTTTGCCCGGCGCCACGTATAAACCAACAGAAATTGTAGAAAATCACTGTAATAATAAATAACTTATATAATAGCTTTGGAAATTTTTCTGTAATTGTTGCGTTTTTAAGATTATCTTTGTAACTTAATAATAACATGTATTTGTACTAGCCTTTTCAGAAGAAATACACTATCAACTATAATATTTTAATGAGAAGTCAAATTTAACAGTATTAAAACAGTATTTTGTTCGTTTATGTATTATTTAATAATAATTACTATATTAATACGTTCGTATCACTAGTTACTCATAATGTGTTTTTCCACATAAATAATTGAGTAATTTTATTAAGAGATAAATAAATCTTAATCTTTTTAAAGTAAACGAAAGCAGTTTGTTATTTGTTATACAGTACTGTCACTTTAAAGCGTTGGTCAATAGGGGGCGGTGCTTCCCCTCTTGTGTTTAATTTAATTCTCACCTGAAACTCGAGGAAACCTGTTAAATATTTTCGCGCCGTCGCTACAGTTGTAAGTTCATGCTTCAAGCGCTTTTTAAAAAAAAAACAAAATAGCATATTGTTTTTTGGTGTTTAAATGTGTCGATAAGTAAGGGAAGTCGTTCCATAAAAAGTAACTGTCGTTGTGAATCATTGTTTTATTTATTTTTTCATCTTTCGCCCTGCGCAGCGTTCAGGCTCTTTTTTTGTCAGGTAACGTTTTGTTCATTCTAGTAAATAATAGGACTTAAATATTATAATGAGTAGAATTAGATTGTGACCCTGAAAGCTTTAAGATTATGAATTCTGTTGTTTTCCTTACCCTGTACAGTATTTATTCTATCACGATAGGCCCAAAACTTTTGTTCTAATAGTTTTGTGACGTGGGAATTGTGATTGCACACGAGATTTGTACTTGCAGACTAAACGTATATTGAAGTTGTGATACTGGCCGTCACGGGTTAAGATGGTCAGATGAACCGTGTGATGCTGGACATAAATCTCGCGACGCGCATGCGCACGGGCGCTTTGCCGTCACAGCAGGGATGCATTAATAATTCATCAGCGGCCTCCACCGTTAAAGCTCTGATTCTGAGATGGACCTGCTCGATCACACTTTAATCCGGCAATAACCATCACACAGACTCTAAATTGCAGTTTGATGGTGTCACACTAAAAGTCAATGCAACGAAGATGCTCTTTAAAGCATCGGTTACCCGAGAAAAACACAGTCCAAGTTCCGTTTAAGTGCTGCTTTGAAAACCTGTTTGGCTTCATGAAGAATTCTCTATTTTCCATAGAATGAATGATGCATGATAACTGAATATCAAGCTCTCACAGTGCCAGAAGACAGGCTTGACTCATCACTCTTCACAAGTCCCACTGATATTTACGCCGCTTGCTTACAAATTCACATTTATGTCAGACTCGATGGATCGATCGAATGAATTATGAACATGTTTTGCGTCCATCAAGCAGCAGAACGTGCGAAAACCCCAAAGAGAGTGGCATCAGAATTCTTTATCTCGGCTGAACAGGCTTCTGATGCCTGACATCTTTGTTTTTCCTCTGTTCCTCAGATGAAAGAAACTCGCAGGGTTCTGAACCACACAAGGGTGAGGAACTGATGCCTTTTAATACGGTTCTTAATATAGTTCTGGAGCATCTGAACGCCGTTTCCTCTCAGACCGATGAAAGAGTCTCTGAAGCCATTAGGGAACAATGATTCCTCTCCGCCTGACAGGAACCGTCGGATTGCAGCTGTAAGTCTTGGAAATCTGTGTCTGTGAAGACGTGTGTGAGAAAGAGACAATGGGAGAGAGCTACAACCTCAGACGCAAACGCGTGAAACTGTACACGTGTGAAAATATGTGTGGTGGGAAAGAAGTGTGAAACACGCTAACAAGTCGCTCTCGTTTGCGTGCATCTTGGTGTGTGTTTCAAGTTAACAGGCTTTTCCCTCGTTGGCAGCATTTAATTTTGGCTTTTGCATTTGAAGCATCAAACAGAATTTTTTCTGTTTGAAAAATTTCCAGCTATTTTATTGCAGAAAAACTAATGGCATCATGTAAGACTCCACCATAACATTAAAACATAAATACAGTAAATGACACACACACACACACACACACACACACACACACACACACACACAAACATATCTATATAATTAATAATTAATAACTTTTATTTGTTTATATATTATTTTTTATATAAAATCATAATTTCAAAATTATTTTGTACATTATTTCATACATTTTTGTAGTTATATATAACAACACAGTTCACAGTGTGTTGTAATGAATACGCACACACATGATATTGACATATATCTGGCACGTATGACTTGCTATATTGACAAATATATTCATTCACCCACACATTCAAATGGGCAGAAGGTGGGTTAGAGGAGGTCCACCAGTGGGTGAGGGTCCTGGTCCAGGATGCATGTGAGATTAGCCAAGACCCTCACCCACTGGTGGACGTATTGGTCTGAATAGGTGGGGGGTGTAATGGTGTGGGGTTGTTGTTCAGAAAATGCAACATATTATGACTTCATTTATCTACAGCTTTAGTGTCAAAAATTAGGATTCGTTCATTCTTTCATCTTCTACCGCTTCATCCTTTACAGGGGGGAGTTGGCGCCTTTCTCAGCGTCTTAGGGCCAAAGTCAGGATACACACTCTGAACTGGTCTGTTTCCCATTTGAAAAAGATATTTTCCAAAGCAAAGGGATGAAGATGATTGTAATAATGTTGAAAATGGATCCAGTATAATTTAAGTGTGAACTTCACTTCACTATTGGTGGCAGAAGTATAAAGTCTTGCCACCTTGTGTCAAGAAGTGGAATTGCACATGACTCTGTTTTATCCTCGTTTTCTTTTCTTCAAGTGCCAAAATGCTGTGAAACGCAGGCAGATATGCTGAGCATGTTTGTGTCTGTAGTGAACAGGCCTTCAGGAGAATGATGAACGCTGCGCAAGGTCCTCGAGGACGTGCCATATAGTCTGGGATTACTTGAATGAAGTTGTGATGGTGAGAGGACAGATTGGGTTGTTCAATGCGATGATAAGACACAGATTGCTTTCGGCTTGGCCCACGTTCAAGCAGAATGTAGGATGTGGTCCCTCTGATTGCAGGTTGTTTGGTTTAATGAGTTTAAACCCTTCGAGTCCTGACCTGGTGAGAGGAGGATTAGATTGGCCCAGCTGTAAACGGAAGGTCTAGATAATCTTATATCCTGTGCGGTGAGCTTTGAAATGGAGATCTGCTATATACGTCTCTTGGGTTTAAAACACTTGAACTCTTGACAGCGTCTGAACTTTCACTGATGCATTCAGGTAGTGTTTAATCTACAATGGACTATTTTAATTTAATTTATAATCAGGTAGTGTTTAATATATAATAATAATAATTCGATTCATTTATTTTTGGCACTTTATACGTCCACAGGGTCTTGCCCGTTCACTTCATCCAGGCATCACCACCATACACGCACACACACACACACACACACACACACACACACCTGAGGAACCCCACACAAGCACGGGGAGAACATGCAAACTCACACCTCGAGTCACAAACAGCGCTAACCACTATTTCTGAGACAGGAAGCTCTGAATGCAGTTTCTTAGATCAATCAACCACGTATATTACCTGTATGTATATCATGTATGTCTTGTTCGCCAATCATTAATGACGACATCATTCTTGAAGACATAATTCATGATATGCCATCATTGACAACATTTTTCACGACAACATCATTCACAAAACGCCTAATTCATGAAGACATCATTCATTACAAATTGTTCACGATGACGTTATTGCACACATCATTAATGACAACATCAGTCATTAATAATAGTAATAGTCATCATTCTTGAAGAAATATTCATGATACGCCTCAATATCGATAGAATTATTCTTAATGGCATCATTCACGACACACCTCATTCATGATGACATCATTCATTACAAATCATTCACGATGACTTTATTACAAACATTAGTAATGACGACATCATTCATGACATCAATCTTGAACACATTCATGATACGCCTCAATATTGATAGAATCATTCACAACAACATCATTCTCGATACACCTCATTCATGATGACATCATTCATTACAAATCATTCACGATGACATTATTACACACATCATTAATTATGACATCATTCTTGAAGACATGATTCATGATACGTCTCATCGACAACATCACAAAATGCCTAATTCATGATGGCAGCATCCTCTGCAAATAGTTTACGATGACATTATTTATTACGCACATCATTCACACTAAATCATCCAGTACATATACGTCACACACTTCTTTGAGTCTGATTTACTAGATTATAAGAGCATCACTTCTAGAATCAGAGCAGATCAATGTGTCCGTTCATGTAACTTGAAATGTAATGTGAAAAATGCTTGATTAGCGTCTTTTCGTGCTTGATCCTAAAACTAGGAGTGAGTTAAGCCACAGGCATGATTTTATTTTCTTCATGTAATAATCCACTATCTTCTGTGAATGTGTCGGTGGGTAATTTATCAGATTCGACAGATGCTTACAAACGCAACACACGCTCAATCTGCTTCCCTGTGGCCTAAATCTTTGCAGGTTCACCCTCGTCCTCCTGAAACATCGCCTTCTTCACTCGCACCAGCTTATTTCCGCTAAAGGGGATTGGATGAAGTGAAACTCAGAGGGAAAGAAATATCATTGAAAGGTCAGAGGTGTGAAAGATTGCTTTTTTTTATCTGTGCAGTTCCTGTCTCCTGTTCATCTGGGACGAGACGTTGCTCCTCACGGCTCCACGGAATCCAATACATCCACAAATACATTTTCATATTCCATCACGCCGGGCAGATCACGACATCAATTTCCATGGATAGTGCTTCACCTCCTCCAGCCTCCTGACACGAGCCACGACGTGACAGACATGAAGCCCGAGGTAGATGTTCAGGACACACACTCGCACCAATGGCCACTTTTCCACATTTTATTTTTCCTGCGTGTTTCTGGACTGTGGGAGGAAGCTGGAGACCCGGAGGAAACCCATAAGAACAGAAAGGCCTCAAACTTGAGGTCGTCCGAGTTTGCGGTGGATTATTGCATCAGCCGACGGACGGTTGTGGGTTTCTTCTGGGCGCTGGAGAAGCAGATGTATGTATCTCACGGTGTTGATTATTCAGCGTCTGCGGGGACGGCCGCTGTAGCAGACGGATTAGCGCTGCATCTTTATGATCAAACACTGTTTAATCTGAGAATCTCCATCATGAATTAATCAATACACTCCCTCCGTTTGTACAGTTTTAATAATGCAGGGGTCTTCACCCCGCGGGCGCTTCTGCACTCGATTATACACGCCACGGGGAGAGAAAAGCAGTCGCACAAAAGTCAAAAATAGATGCAGCTGCTTTATCAGTGAGAAGATGAATCACTAGAAAAGTCTTCAACACGCCGCACAGATCAGACGCGGCGCAAACACAATCACTGGTGCTGTAACAGAAGCAGAATCATAAGCAGGAAGTACAGATGATATACATCCGTTTTTGCCTCGGATGATGAAGAAATAATTGGCAATATCCAGTTCAACAACCTAGAAACATAATCACAATTAGTGTTCAGTAAACGGTTTAAAACTGTGATTTTAATTACCAATTAACAATAATTAATAATAATTCTCAGTGAAGCCCTCAAATGTGCTCAGTCTGTGGAGTATATTTTACTGTCTATTTGCAGTGTACGTACCGTAAATAAGCATATGTTTTTTCAATTCCACCAAAATGTCATGTGTTCAATTCTCTGGGAAATTTTGTTCACAGTTTGATGTCACTATGGATAAGAGTGATTTAATGGATATGCTGAGAGATTGTTCCAGGCTTTCTTAGACACTTTTCACAGAATCTTGATAAATAAGGAGCAATTTCTGAAGAAAATGAGGGTGTTAGCACTCCAGTCTCACTGAAGGTTAACGGTTAATTACGGCCGATTGGAACGTCGGAAGAATCCCAGAAGCGTTTCGCAGACTTCTTTAAATGTCATGGTCACTTGAGTCTTTATTGTAATTAGATATTTGAGATGTATATATCTAAAAATGATCAGACTTCATATAATTTGAATTCTCAAGAAAGCAAAAAAGGTTTATAAATGAAGAACCTTCATGGCTACGTCATCTCACAATCACCCGTCATAATTGTACTGTTAGTTTACGCTAACTAGAAGATAAATAGATGTGATGTGTTAAGAATACTGTTAGTTAAAGATAACTGGTAAGTAAATAGGTGGGATGTGTTGTTAGTTTTTACATATAATGTAGGTAGGTAGATGCGATAAGATGCTGTAACTTACCATTAACTAAAGAAAGTTAACTAGTAGATAAGTAGATCTGCTTGGTTTGTGTTAGTTAAGGCCAATCAGTAAGTGGCTGGGATGTTTTGTTATTTAACTAGTAGCCAAGTAGATGTGGCATGTGGTGACGTCACAGCAACTACTTACGTAACTTTTCTTTGGGAACTTTGTTATTCCGACGGTCGTTTTATGAGTTAACCAGTAGCTTAAGCAATTGGTATATGTAATCATCCATTAAAAAATGTTTCTGTTAGTTGAATATAACTTGAAATCATAGACGTATTTGTTTTTTAGGATACCGTTTAAATAAACCGTCACATGCAATAGTTTATTGGTCCCTAACTTGTTCTCTTCAATGGAATCCGACCTGGTGCTGATCCAAACCTCTCAAGCAAAATAACGTTCCGCTGAAGCTTCTGGATCTCTGGGATTCTGCTTGTGATTTAGCAGCATGTGTATTTCAGCGTGATGGTGTCGGGCCCTTGAGTCGCAGCAGGGGTCGAGAAGCTGTTTGTGGAACCGCGGGCGACTGGCATTAAAGACCCTCGCACACTTAAGAAGATTCCTTTTAATGGGCCTTCGGAGATGTCCGGATTACCCACAATTCTCCCAGCGCCGCTGTGTTCCGTGCTGATAAACAGAGTTAAAAGAGATTTCACTGCACTTGAAATCGGATTTACTTGTCTTGTCCACAGACGTGTCATGTGACAAATAATTGTGATTGGCTTCACCAGCGTACGGTTTTAAGGCGACAAATAGCCGGCAAGAGGCAGGACGAGGCCGGTGATGTGGCCGCGATCAGTGGATATATGATCGAGTGAGACGGAGAAGTAAAGTCTCTGTGCGATTGTTAATCACTCGCGGTGAGAATTATGGGATGGAGAGAGGAACTGCTCAGCCGCTCGGTGGGACGTTAATGAGTGAAGTGCTTGTGCGCGGCAGGATGTCGCGGCTCGCGTGGCTGTTTGAGGCGTGCGGGCAAATCTGAGGAGAAGGACGGATGGATGATAGGTGGAGAGAGGAATGGATGGACCAAAGACTGCAAAGGAAAATCCCAAAGAGGTTTAGCAATTAGCAATTAGTTAGCATTTTTTCTAGCTAAAAATAACGTTTAATAATATAATTTAATAATGATATAAGATGGCAATTTAACATGTCAAACCAACCTCAAAAAGCACAAAAGGAGTTAGAAATCTGTTCAAGTACTAAACTAATTCCTGGGTTAAGGGGGAGCTGATGGATAACCAATCACAGACGAAGACACACATCCTCACTCTATGCCGCCAATTTTAGAGTCACACTTCAAGGCAGAAGGGCAGAGACCCGGAAAAACGACCACATCAATAAAAACCACAGTTCAAATGAGGAGCCGAGAGACTTCGGTGGGAAAACAGAACCAATAATTGAGCAAATGAACAAGTCCAAAGAGAGAGCGTCGTAATGAAAGATCACACACTGCGTTAATACTCAACCTAAGTCGTGGAATCAGTGGGATGTGAAAAACACGTCAGAGCTGAACGAGCGGCCCGGAAAGGCGGGAAGAGGAAGGTGGATAGAGAAGTTCTCAAACACTGTAATTCGCCAACGTGGAACAGCGCCAGAGAGACGGTGGCCTACTTCACCGATGAATGTCAGCATTTCCTAAACGCGCAGCGGGAAGTTCAGAGCGCAGCGTGAACCCGGCTCATCCCCACATCTCTGTGTCTTGTTGTGGCTGATAGCGGAGAGAAGAGAAGAGAAGTCTTTTATGTGAAGAGGCGACTGCTAGCGGAGGATTGTCTGCTTGTTCTCCTCTGAAGTTGCTGATTCCGTCTGAGGATTTGGCCTGTCTTTTTTTTTTTCATTCTGTTGTTCATACCGACTGAGCCCTCTGTGTCTGGAGAGAGAGAGAATGAGAGAGAGTGAGAGAGAGAGAGAGAGAGACATAGACAGAAAGAGAGAAATAGAGGATGAGAAGACAGAGAATTTGTGAGTGAGAGAATGAGGGAGGTATACAGAGAAAGTGAGGGAGAAGTAGAGAGGAAGAGGGTGGGAGAGAAGTTACTGTCTTTAAAGTTGGTTTGACCTCAATACAACATCTCGGGGTCTTTGAAACGGTTCCCGTGTTTTGAGGGAATCTCAGCGGAGCCACCAAACCTGCAGATTCACACCAGATATATCAGCGCTCCTCTTCCTGTTCTAGATGTCTGTCTGTCTATCTCTTTGTTTGCCATTATTTGCTTTGTTTGTCATTATGTCTGTCTGTCTGTCTCTCTGTTTGCCTGTTATTCGGTCTGTCTCTGCTTGCCTGGCTGTCATTATGTCTGTCTGTCTAACATTCTGTCAGTTTGCCTTTTGATTTGTTTTGTCTAACAATTTTCTAACGTTTCTATCGGTCAGTGAACAGTCAGACAAACTTTCTCTCTCTGTCATGCGATGTCTATATTGTTTCAGAGAGAGAGTACGTGGAACACAATCCATTCACAAGTGTCCGGAAGTCTGTTTGATTAACAGGTGTGATGTTTTTGACAGGTTTGATTGACAGGTCTGATGACTGTTTATCACTACAAAGATTAGCTTAGCAGCATTAAAACCCAAAAGTCCGCAGTTAACTTTTATAGTGTTGAGTAGACCAAGCGACCCCAGCCAAGAGAGGAACCACCCTTCAATCCATCCATCCATCCATCCATCCATTCATCCATCCATCCATCCTTGATGTTCAAAACTAAAGATCGCTTCATAATCGGACACACATGTGGCGATCTGTCTGCAAGTAATAGGTTTTCCTCCTCTTACCCCGATCACATTAAATCTGGTGATGTTTCCTCACCGTGCAGTAATCCCCAGTAATCCCAGGAGTTTGGCCAGAGTGGGATTTAGACGGAGCGAGGGCACGGGAGACCGGGAAAAGTCTGCATAATAGTATAGTTTGTATTCAGTGTTCATACTGCAACCAGAGCGCCGCGTGAAAATGCATGATGCTTTGTGCTCAAGTTTACAGAATAATAAACCAACAGCCAATTTAATCTGCCAAAAGTCCCGGAGTGAACTCTTCTTCATCTGACAGCGGTTTATCGTCCTCATCTGAGAAGAAGGCTTGGAAAAATGCCTCTGCAGATCTGTGTCTTTCTAGCTACGACTATAGATAAAGTGAGACTGTCTGTCTCACTTTCTGATTATATTATATTACTGTCTCTCTGATTCACTAATGATCTGTACCTTTGTCTGTCTGTCTGACTGTATGTCTGTCTCATTCTGATTATATTTCTATTGATCGGTTTGTCTCTCTGATCAACTACTGATCAATACTTATCGATATGTCTACCTTCCTACCTATCGGTGTGATTCTGTCTATCAGTAAATTGTGGACCCATCAATCAATTTTCTGAACCCCAAAAAGAACAAATGCTCCAAACTGAATGACCTTGAACGGGTCTCGAACTTGGCATTAGAATTTCCCATCAAAGCATAACTACAAGAAAAAACACACAATGTGTCTATATTTAAGAGAAATGTTTCCCAGGAACCCTGAGACTAATTAAATCCAGCCATTGTGCTGCTGCCTTAACTGTCTCCAGATTCCACTTCCTGTTTTAATGACTCTGGTTTCACTTGTTTGTGTAAATCAGAACTGATTTGCATTCATGAATTCCAAGCAGCCAATTTTTCGAGTTCTGAATTCACAGCAAAGCTTTGAGAAACTCTCCGACACGAGGAGCCGACGACCTTCAACCATCTGAGGAGCTTCAGTGTGTCTCACCACCAGTTTATTCAAACGTGTGAACAACCCTGAGGCTTCAACTCAGTCAAATGAGCAGTTGAGGTGTGAATAGTGAGACAGGATCGTGGCGGAGCGGATTAAAAATCCACACCACAAACACGAGGCCGATGTACGACACGAGCTGCTCGCATTGTTGTCTGTTGTTTAAAAAGACCTTTGTCATCAAGACTGACGTCGTTTTGGCGCCTCAAGCAATTTGAGTCACACAAAGGCGCCGTTGTTTTAAGGAAAATCTGACTCCTGAAAAATGCAAAGACCTCAAAAGATTCTTTTCACTGTAATTCAGCTACACACGTCACCTAATCATTAGATACGAAACACAAACTGGACTGATCTTGGTTCAGTGAAGCTTTTCGCCAGGCGATGGCGCTGTATGAAGCCGATCGCGACGCACATCTGTTTTCTGAAGTCTTTATTTAAACCCTCTGTGAAGTTTTCCGACAACATTTCTCTCGCGCCACCTGAAATGGCGCACGCGCCGTGACGTCAACAAGGGTGGAGGCCTCATCTAAACGCATGAAAGATCCGCAAACTAGTGTTAATTTACAATAAGTGAATCGTAAATGTACAGTGTAAATGACAATACCGTTTTAAAAAAACAAAGAGAAGAAATAGTTAGCCAATTAGAATGCATTGTTATTTAAAACAAAGCTGCACTAAAATTAAATGAAAGAATTCAATTAAAGAAAAATGAAAGACAATGTCTTAGTCACCGGATATTTTTGGTTTACCTGAAGTTTTTACTTTTTAGGTTTCAGAGGTTTGTTTGGTTTAAGAAAAAAAACTTTTCCATTTTAAGTTGTAGTTCCAACTGTTGCTGTACATGCTCTAGACAGTTTGCTCATGTTTTCGAATCGCTTAAAATCCTGACATGTGTGTGTGCCGTTGAGCAGCCGAACTTTCTGGCGACCTTATTAGTAGTTCAATTACTAGTTACTTCACTCAAAACCTGGAGATTCGTACTTCACTTGTCGGCTAATTTGGCTAAAGGTTCCACCAGCGCGAGGTTCCAGGTGCGCGCCGCGCATGCGCGTCCCCCACCCCCACACCGTGATTTTTGACTTTCCCGGGCCCAAAAGCGAAAAGCAGAATCCTGGATCCGGTGTGAATCCACGCCTGGTTTTTCATCGAAACGATCCCACTACAACCTCGAGCAGTCGTACACGCCGTTCACCGACGCTGGATCCTCCACTGCGGGCTGATTAAATCTGTTGAACGCCTCTTCAGCCACAGAACCGAACGGAACCGTCTGTCCCGGAGTCCTCCTGGGCGGCTCGGGTCGACTCGATGTGCCGCGAGAGAGCTTTCCTCGGTTCTTTAAGTTCCAAACAACACTCGGAGTGTTCGCGGAGCCGCTTGGGGAAATTAATGTGCATTTCTCGTCGCCGGTGGAGCGCGAAACCTCGCCGGCTGCACACGATGGTCGGCGTCCGTGTGTGAAACGCCTCGACCGTGTCTCCCGGCGATCAAACTTTACCTCCGTGGATAACTGACGCGTTTTCGGACTTGGGAAAGTGATGGCGGAGCCCTGGGGTCGGCTGCTCGTGTTTCTCGCCAGCCTGGGCTTCCTTCTGCTCGTCTGCGCGGAGAAAGGTGAGTCCGGTGCCTCTCCAGGGCGCTGCAGGCGGCGGACTCGGTTCCGAATCCCCGCCGGAGCGTCCGTGTCGCCTGGGAATGTTTTTTTGTTATTGGTGTTTCGCTGACGGATCTGCGAATCAATGTTTTATTCGTGCACGTTGCAGTGAATGAAATGCATAAATTGTGCTTTCGTGGAATTGTACCTGCTGTTCGGAACGGAACTGGCATCACTGGTCTGTGTCGATTAAAGATTGGCGTTTTTACTGGCTTGCGCACTAAATAAATAGCTGTTAATGCACTAACTAGACCCGCATTGTGTTTTAGTAAATCTGCGGGTGTTTATTAGGGGTAAATGTAATTGGCATCGATACCAGGATTCATAGGCCATTGGGGATTTGGAGACGGTTGGTGGGCAGCATTATAAAGCAGCAAAGCCCCTCATCTGTCCATCCACTGGCTGAAGAACAAGAGCTGGACGTTCTTGACCTCCGACAACGAAGAGCCGGAAGGCGAGCACTGATTGATGATGGTCAGAACAAGGGTCAGGTTCAGACATCACTTCTGGGAAGGATGAAAGGGAATTCTCTGCCTTTATTTGTGTGTATATTTGTGTTTTCCGTCTCCGAGCGGCTTTATTTTTCAGCATGAGGACGTGACAGGAGCTTTAAGATGTGTGATTTCTACTTGTGAAGATCTTGCAGGGCTTTGTGTTTTGCACGGCCGGGGCGTGCGGCCTTTGTCTTTACAGCTTTTTACTAGACGGAGCTGGAATGGGGCTTTGTACATGTGGCCAGTTTCGAGTTACTAATCATGGCTTCCCTCTGAAAATAAGTTTTTGTTTATTCGAAACACATTTCCCTGAGGTTTCAGTCTGGCCGGTTTTAAGGCCACGCCACAAGTCCTCGCTCAAAGAAGGCCGCTTGTAAAGTCTATTCGCCCGGCTTTACAGCGTTTCGTAAAGTAGATTTGTGCTCGGCGGAGAGGAGAAATAGACTTGTCGTAAAGTCTGGTCAAGCTGATTTAGCTGCTTCTCAGCCGCTAGAAAGACTTCAGTGGGATTGTGAAAGACCCAAAGTCTTATTCCAGAAGATCTCCAGGCACTTGCTTTAATATTGTAGGAAAATTTGAATATTAAAGCCATGCGCACTTTACGCAACTAAAGACTTTTCCTTGGTCGGTGTAATAGTTTTTATTAGTCAAACGCTTTTATTAGTTTGTGTAGTTTTCATACACAAACTAATATAACCACTATCGATTTGTTGTCTTTTTTTTACAGTTGTGTTTATTCACCCAACAAGGGAGAAATTTGAACAGTTACTGCTTTAAAAATCCACAAAAATAAAAACGGAAGATACAGTTATTACGAAGACTACAATACAATTTTACGAGGGAATGTCGCACATTACGTTCATGTATCTGTCGAATCGCGTTCCAGGCAAAGTGGGCCTTCGTAACGGCGATGCCGCAAGAACGTGCGCGGCTGAAAGAAGCGCTGGTTTGATTGCCGGGTCAGATCGTAAACAAAGCAACATTAGCATTTATATTGAATTAAGGTTGGGAATCCACCCGGGCGCCGTTAGAAGGATGTTGTTAGCGTGATTTGTGTTCATCCGATGCAGTGTGTAAAACACGCAATAACTGCCGGATCTTTTGCCAGTTTGTGAATGGTAGGGGCAGGTCGCAATTATAGTGCAGGGTTTTTGGTGTAATTGTTTTTGGCACAGCGTGTGCATGGCACAAACGCAGACATCTGTAGCTTACTCCATCTCTCATTAGCAGTGTGTGTGTGTGTGTGTGGCAGTGATGGGGGTCTCTGGTCTTGAAAGCAAACTAATCCTCATCAGTGTCACTGGAGATGATTGAAAGACGTTTTAGCATATCCAGTCGGCTGCTAGCGGGGTATCACTGGGCCGATCTCGTGCTCGGCGCCGCAGGGGTCTGAGAATGGCGGGTGTCCCGCTCCTGATGCGTGTAGCTGTTTTCCCGCACCACAATGTCGAGACCCTTCTGCTTCTTATCAGATTGTCAAGGCTTCACCTCAGGACTAAAGCCACAGACGCACGGACTCTAAACTATGCCGCTAATGGAAAGCATGTGTGCTTACAGAAATACTCGCAAAAGTGCGTGACGTGCTCTGATGGGGAAAAGGTCATTTGGTAGTAAGTACAGAAAGATTTGTGTCTGGGTTGAGTTAGTTTAGTAGTTTAATGGTTAAAGTGGTTGGTTAGTTGTGAGCCGTCCGTGTGGCTCTCCTTGCGCAAAGTTCTGGTTTTTCACTGGTTTGGTTTGAAATTCCTTTAGTTTTTCGCCGCAAACACCGAAATCATTTAAAGTTGATGTAAGTCATTGTTGATTGAGTTGGTAGCGTTTTGTGATTGTTTCCATTTATTTAAAAGGGTTTCAAGTACAGCTGCAAGCAGTAATTACAGGTTTAAGACATTAAACATTGATTTAGACAATCATGGAATAAAGTGTCATATTTTTAACAGTTTGTTTTACAATGTTTCTGCTTCTGTTTATTGATTGTGTGTTTTTATTGATCAACAAAGACTAAAATTATCAGTTTCTTTCTTTCTTTTTTTTATTTCTTTTTTTATTTTCCTGAATTGAAATGTCTGCTGTGAAAGTTCCACGACTTTCGAGTCAGAGGTTATAGTCAGTCCGTCGATCAAACGACAGGATTTCCGGTCACAGATTAAAGTCTATTAATGGAACCGCAAAACGGTCTGTTTTCAACGAGACTCCAGAGTTTCATCGGAAACTGGTTTGTTTTGAAAAGACGCAGCACCAAAGACTAGTTTGATTTGGGATCAGTCGCAGCTCACGGACATTATCACAAAACAATGACGAGTTACCGAAACGGAGAATTGGGTTTAGTTGGTTAATAGCCTCAAAATGAAAACTCAGGTAAACACAGGTTTTTTTTTTCTTTAAGCGTAACTTTGGACTGGAAGATGGTACAGATTGTGGAAGTTCAACAGGAACGCTAGCTCTTCGCTCCATGTTTGTCTTGTCCTTCCACGCTGGTTTTGCCGTGAGAGCTGAAGGAAACGCTTCACCCACTTAAAGGGAATTCCGGGATCCAGAAAGCGTCTTTTTCTGAGCTGTTTATTTGCACAAGCGAAGAAAGTGCTGGAATAACAGCGAGACAGAGTGGTGTTCAGTGCGAGCGCGGGGGCTTCGGAAAGGTAAATGACTGTGTGAGCACTGAGCTTGTGGAATGCAATGCAAAGAGTCATTTACAGCCCCCAAAACACATCGACGCAGTGTGTGGATGGAGCCCAGCGCCGTATGCTCCAACACTGGATTCCTTTTTTAGCCCGAGCGCATCATGAAGCCCTGCGGTTTGGACCAGAGGAGCGCAGAACGGATGGAAAATTCCATCGAGCGCTTGCCTCGCTGCCGCTAAGATGTATTTGTCCTTCTCAATCCCGCGTTTGACTCGGCCAATCCAGCTTCTCGGCCTCTCGCTGAGGAAGGTCAGCGCCCTGAAAGCCATGGGTCACCCTGGATTCTGGGAGCCACTCTCGTGAATGGAGAACTCTTACTGCTTCTCTGGCACTTCTCCGGCGGCTCCTTCCGCGGTTTAGATTGAGGGCAGTCGCAGTGGAGGCATGGCTTTAATGAGTTCTGGAGGGGTTCTCGCGGAGAGGAGAGCCGAGGCGTCTCACTTCCCACTCGTTCTGATGATCCGGTGAAGAAGGTTGACGTTGGACAGACGTCGCCGGTGTTATCTTGCTGATTCGTCTCCGTCTGTTCCGCGCCTCCTCCAGCCCGACTGTCTGTAAACTGTGATTAATTGGTTTAATTCCACCGTGCTGTACCTTGTGGGCCGCTCGCACCAGCCCGGCTCGGCTGATCGATTGCTCGCTGTTCTCCCACTGGTTTGTAACCCCAGACCTGGTTGAGATGTTTAACCCAGCAGCTTCTTCTTCATTTTTACATGCTTTACTGACTTGTCGATTCAGACCGAGCAGAATGAAGAGGTTTAAAGCGTTTTCTTCGAGCCACATGCCGTCGCTCCCCATCGACGTGCTTCACTCAGTCTCCGCGGGGAACGACATTACTGCAGCAGAAACAAACCAAGCCACTTATCTCTGCCATTTCTCGCTCGGCCTCGGTCTTCTGTCCAACGCAGGCCTTGGGTTTAGAACAGACGCATTGCTTGAATGGCTAACGAAGAGCCATTGGTGGCTAGTGAAATGTCGGTTTTGGTCGGAGGCCTTCCGTGACACTTCCCCGTCTATTTTTTCCCAGATCGGCGTCGGTTAAGACAAGTTAATATCTGCCATGCGATTTATCCCGACTAATTGACGTTTTCCAGCTGACGCAGATTCTCGAGGCGTCTCGCTGTAGAACGTCCTGCTGTGAAAGCAAAGGAGCTTGTCAAACGTGATCAAACCACCTGAAATCTTTCACGAGTCCTGTTGCGTCTCCCGAACCGCGAGCGCTAGAGCGCCTTGTGGAGGGAATTAATTTAATGACGTCTGTCAGGCAGCCGATTAATTTCATCCTTAAGCAGTGACAGATTGCAAATATTTCTGGGAGATGCGGGTCGCTCTGCAGCCAGGATGCGGATTTCCGTAGCGGTTTCAGCTAATTGCTCGTGATTGAAGGCCCGTCGGTGGCGAGCGGAGCGTGTAGGTGCAACGTCAATGGCGTCGAACACGCACCTGCGTCTTCAGGGAGACGATGCATCATCCGCTACAGAACTCATCGTTGCCGGTTTTCATGCAACCAAAAGCGCTAGTCAACTACGCACACGTGCAGCGTTGGCTGGCGCCGCAAGACGGATGGTTGTAGCAGCAGGTGGTGATAATTAAGCAAGATTCCCGCTAGTCGCTCACTGTTCACACTTCTACTCCGAGGTGATGGAGAGGCGTGCTGCTTACACACAAGGTTGTGGGTTCGAGTTCTTCAGCCTCGCCGTATATCAAGTGTTCTCATTGTGATTCCGGCAGGAAGCGGCGTATGCCGGAGTGCTGTAATATCACTGCGATTTCCTCTGGGGAAGTTATCGAGCGTTCTGCAGGAAGTCAATCGGAAGAGCCGTTGGTGTGTGTAAATAAGGCCCGCGGTGGTCCGCAGCGCTGAAGAAGCTCGGGATGTAAATCTTTTCTGGAAACTTCACTCGGCCTGGAGAGTTGAATATTTAACCTCCAGTTTCACTCGGACGCTAGTGGGCATTAATCATCATCTTTGATCTTTGTAGTCCATGTCACATTTTGAAAAACGCAAGCGCCGATCTTTTTGAGACGCAGGGTGTTCAATGCGACGCTATTGTATTACTTATCCGCTGTGGACCGTGGATCTCACTGACCAACCGCCGCGAGTTGCTCTGTTATGCCGAGGCCAGAATGGGTCGTCCGTGATGAATTGATCCTGCCTGGTTATGTCCATATAACTGGTTTCATCCAGATCATTCACTAACCTAGTGGTCACTAGATCGCCGCGGTCAGTTTTTCTTGTAAATGGTGAAAAACGTCATTGGTGTAGCGAGATTTTGACGTTGTAGTAAGTTTAAACAACACTGTTGTGAAGTTTGTAGAAGAATCTTCCCCAAATGAACATCGAGCAGCGACGAGCATGATTATTTCCTGAATGGATCTGGTTCAGACAATGAACTAACGGTCGGGTCACGTCCCGGTCCGGACACTGAGCGCAGCGACTCACTTTAATAAACCGTTTTTTTTGTTTACGTTATGATGGATTTCTCCAATTGCTTTGCTGGTGCGACGCGGTAACAGTGATAGATAACGGAGACGTGGGTTTATTAACAGTTCCTGAGTAGTTTATTCGCAGTCGTGGCCTGCTGAGAGCAGATAAAGGGAGGAAAGCGGCGGCGCCGTAATGGAAGACGCGTGAGGACGGCGAGATACAGACGCTCCGGTTCCTGCCGCTGGGGATTGTGGGCTTTTGGCGGGAAGACTCCATTAGGTGCTTGACCAGCCATTTCCTCTGGCCGCTGCTTCTGGTACTGGTGCTGCATTAATCCGTCAGTCTGACCGACAGCGAGGAACACAACATCACGGCCAATACGTACGTTTGTGTGGCGAGGCATTTCATTCATCGTTTTTACCACCGTTAAAGCACATTTTATTCGGACATTGTATGAATAATTTAGAAATTAGGGACGTCACTGTGTTTGCGTTGCTGATCCAACACACACACGCACACGCTCAAATCACACAACCTTCACTCGCACATCGTCACATGCTTGAAACATACACACGCACACACACCAGTAAATGGCCCAAATCAAAACACCATTTCTTCACACTCACACAACCAGTTACACACACTCTGTCTCTCTCTCGTTCGCGCTGTAAGTTGTAATAGACGCCTCAGGAAGTGTTAAACATGCTGTATGTATCTCGCCGTCATTAGAGGAGAGGAGTTTAATTGAGCCGAGAGTGAAGAGTAATGAAGGAGACGCTGCTGAACTTCCTCTCACCGCTGACACACTTCTGCTCCTGCGAGACGCCGCTCACACACACACACACACACACACACACACACACACACGGCCTGAGCGCTGTGTGTTACACCAGCACATCATTCAGAAGAGAGAAACAGAGAGACATCCTTCAAAATGTGACCTGTGAGGAACCATTATTTATTCATGTTGCATGGCAACCCCAAAGCCGTCAATTAGCATACGCAATTAGCTTTGATTGGATTGAATTGATTTGTTTTCCGCTATCATCGGCGACACGAGCGCACTCACTTACGCCGCATTATTCAGCGTAATGAATTTATTGGATTTAGTGCGTTGAGCTTCACGCTCGTCACCCAGTAGTGGAATCCGGTTTCCTGCCTACACCTCCAGTTTACATCGGTGTCTAGCGTTAGCATCGTGAGCAGGAGCTGCTCTGAAGGGCTTTTGTCCGCCTCTCCTGCTGAGACGTTCAGTGTAAAGCTATACGACCCCCCCCCTCCCAACCCGGGGCCCGAAAATCAATGTGAACAGCCACCGAGGGCCTCACTTTAAAGAGCGAGGAATGAGCGGGGGATGGGAGAGGGGCTACGTGTGGCTTTTCTTTCTTCTGCTCCGCTCTCCCCATCCAATGGGACGTAGCAGCGATGGCGACGGGTTTGAAACGCCTCGCTGGCCCCTGGCGTGTTGTTTTTCAGCCGCTGACGCTTTGTTTCTGCGGCGGTTTGGCCGAGCGAATGGATTCCAGCAGAACCCGCGGTGAAGTGGATCATGGACTGTTCCGTCTGAAGAAAAGCTCCAGCAGACAGTTCGTTACCAAAGTTTGACGACGACCGCAGAATGCCCCGCCCCCCGCTCGCCATGTACAATTTGATTCGCTCAGAACGATTTTCAGATTATTTTGCTGATTTTACGTTTTTTTTAAATCAAAGTTAAACTCTCTGACTTCAAGTTAGTCTCAGGGTTTCGGGTTTTCTCTGGAAACGTCGATTCGTGGTAAAACCGCATCTGCTCTGAGTCGTGAAGCTGGACGTCTTCTGACTCGCTGTGCTGTTAGTACAGCTGATGGTGTCCGACCTCTCTCTCACACACACACACACACACACACA
>CM051497.1:3079445-3168326 GCA_028031935.1 Paedocypris micromegethes
CACACACACACACACACACACTAACAGGTGTCACTCATGGTGGCCCTTCAATTTACAATTACTCGTGTGTGTGTGTGTGTGGTACAGTAAAATGTTGGTAAGTGCCATTTGTGTGATATTCTATTAATTACATGGAAACAATTCTATTTCACACCCTGTGATATATAGCACATGTGTATGAATGAAGCTCTTGATAAAGTTACCAGCTTCTGTAGTCTTTCATTTGAAGTGTATTGTTCAGCGTGTTAAGTGTGTGTGTGTGTGCTGGAGAGTTCAGCTGTGTGTGTGTGTGTGAGATCAGTGTTTCCGCGTGTGTTGCACTGGTGCGTGACGTTCACTGCCACACAGATGCATGATGGGAGCGTTTACCACTGAAATAGGATCCTTGCCCTCTCTACACACACTCGCACACTCCTCCTCTGACTGTGTGTGTGTGTGTGTGTGTGTGTGAGACTCTCTCTCTCCCTCTCTCTCTCTCTATCTTCATGTGAGAGTGTGTGTGGAGTTTCTCCGCCGGTCGGGGTCAGTGGTTGTGTAAATGGAGCTCTGCGTGAAGAAGCTCTGGAGTGAACAGCAGCTCTGAGCGAGTCAAATCTACGTATATCTCAGACCACTCGAGACCACCAGAGCCCAGCGGAATCCTCAGGCGTGTTCCACATCAGCGGCGTAACGGGACAGACGTCTGTCAGTGGAGAGAGAGAGCGAGTGAAGAGTGCGGGGGGGAGTGTGTTTATTCTGGTGGGGGGACGCTCGGGGGTCTCTGGCTGGAGGTCTGTTTATCCGAGGTTTCTCCTCCGCCTCTTCGCGAACATCAGTGCGCGTGCAACACACACTTCCTGTCAGGCCCTCAAGATCCGCGTCTGATGCTGAGGAGAGGGATGGAGAGAATAATGGATGACAATCAGTGAATGACAGGATAGGGAATTAAACGGCCAAAGAAGTCCAAGAGTGACAGAAGGAGAGGCGGATATAAGAAACAGAGAGAAGGATGTGTTGATCTGTCTCTCCTTCTCTCTCTGTCTCGCTTTCTCGTCTCTCCCTCGCTCTTTTTCCAGTAGTTCTCTTCGCTCCGTGTGTTTAGATCGGTGTCTGGAGCGCGGCCCCCCGTCCCGCCGGGGCCCGAGGGTCTGAGTGAGTATCAGTGGAGTTGCTGACACGATGGATGAATAATTAATGTCAGTAAAAGGTCTTACAGTTCAGGCGTGGTGCCGCGACCTCGGCAGTGCAGAGGACACGCGGACCACCGTCTCTCTCTCCCCTGAGACCCCCGCTCTACACTACACAACACTTCACTTCAGATTGCTCAATCATCCCTCCTTTACTAAAAATATAGTTTGTTTATTGCAACATCATGCTAATAGTTTCATTAGTTTATTATTGATTAAACTAACAACTAAAAATAATGTAAATTATATTATGCAGAAATGTAAACATTTCTGTCTCTCTCTAATCTCTTTCTCTGCCTCTTTTATTTATTGTATTTGTTTAAAGATGATCTAGTGCTTATACTGTATATCTAGCTGACGCAAAGTTTTTTTTTGTTCGTTTACTATAAATCAGAGATTGCGGGGTGTGTTGTCCTGGTGACCTCGCCCTCTCTGTTTCCGGCTATTGGCTTTATTAGATGAAGTCCTGAGCTGATTATAATCTGAGCTCATCAGAAATAATCCGGCGGTTCTGGGTCAGAATCCCTTTGAATCTGGTCTTTTTTCAACAGTTCATGTCACTGAGATTGTTTTAATAATCCACTGACACCGATTCTAGGTTTAGTGTGTGTGTGCGTGTGTGTGTGTATAGAGTGAATGAGACGATTGGAGTGAACTTGAGCTTATGCCAAAAAATACACTGCAAAAAATAAGTTTTTGACAAGCCAAACATTTTTGTAAATAGACAATAAATCTTGTTATTTCAAGATGAATTAAACTATCTTGGTATTAAGAGTGAAAGATTAGTTGGCTTGTTTCAAGAAAATATGACATGTTTCAAGCTGTCTTACCAAGTAAAAGTTTCTCACCCCATTGGCAAATAATTTTTTTGTTTTTAAAGTTTTTGTACTCATTTAGTTTTTTATTTTCTTATTTTTTCATGTGGGTATACATTTTTAGTATTGATTGTTCTCAGTTTTGCCCGCAAGTCTTGATTCAATATTGAGTAAAGAGGTGTGTGTGTGTGTTAGTGAGTGAGTGCTGGGATGTTCCTAATAGAGCTGTGAGGATTTCTTAATTAGACACACACACACACACACACACACACACACATCTACAGTGAGTCGACTGATGGAGGGGGTCCGAGCCTCGGGCGTTCACTGGTGCGGTGGTTCTGGAGCGGGTCCAGTCAGGCGTTTACTCTAACGCCTCACGCACACACACACAACCACTCCACTCTTTGTTCTGGGAAATCACACATTGAGGGTCCGACAGGAAGCCCCTCGTCCCAAACTCCAGTCTTCTAATTCATGTGTTGAGGGAGAGAAAGGAGCCGGAGGCGACACGACTCCCGTGGTCCCGGTGGACTCCTCTGATTGGTGGAGCTGAAGTGTCACTCATCATTAGAGTGTTGCCATGGCAACGCGGCTCCCTTCCCCCGCGCACCTCACCTTGTGCTTTTGTGCGTCTCGCCACAGGTTCGCCGAGCAGATTATCCGCCACAAACCTGCAGACGAATTCAAATCAATGCAGCATCCTGCACTAGACCGACCCGGTGCCGGCCCACCAGCGCCGAAACTAGTTTAGTGATTAACTAGTCCTTCCACCGCTGCGAACCGCTAAGATCGGCAGGCAGGAATAAAACCAATATTTGTAGGTGCGACTTCAAAGACTCTGGCGCGGCCACCCAAGGAGGAGAAGATGAAGCGCCTGAGCGAATGAAAGGGAAACGCCGCCGCAGTGTTAGCCGCTAATGCCTGTGCGCGTTTTCCCTCCAGCCCACTCCGCACCTCCGACTTGTTTCAACAGGTTCGGTGCTCAAACATTAGGTTAAGCGCTCACGCCAGTGCTCACATGCCGATGCGCTGCTCACCTGAGCGCTAGTTGCGGCTCCCCTGGTGGCCATCAAGGGGATTGTGACAACCGGATGGAACGGCGTCTGATGTGCCGGGCTTTCTCTTCTGGTCTGGCTGTGGTGCGGCTGGAGAGGAAATCCACCCGCCACGTGTAGTTTCTCTGCGGCTCTGCCTTTGACTCAAGACTTCAGATGGTCTTTGTGCTGGAACGAGGCTCCTGAGGGCCTCATTGATTCCGGGCGTATTATTTGTCATCATTACCCTCCATTTCCTGTTGTCGTCGGGCCTTTGTCCTGAGACGGCGTGTTTGCTGAGAGCTTCGCTCGAGCGCTAATGGCACGCAGGATCGATTCCTGTGTAAGGAGTGTGTGTGGATGGTTTTAATGGAGAAGGTGGACTTCTCCGTTTCTCCGCATCTGGATCCGTGAGCTTGGCGGAAGCGAGCCGAGCTCTTGCACCCGCGGGCGGAAGTGTTGGCAAAGTCGCACATTGAATTTCCCACATTGGCTTGTTGCGTCGTGTCTTTATTATTGTAATTTGATTAATGGCGGAGTGAAAAGCAGCTTTGTGTGTCTGGAGCAGAAGCGACTTCCCCCTCCTGCTGCGACCGAAGACGACTGAAGCTCGTCAGAGAGGAAAATAATTTGACAGACCCCCTGAAGCCCCGCCCTGCACCCCCGCGGACCCCCTGCTCCTTCTCCGAGCAGCCTTCATTCTTGTGTTATCAGTTACCTCACCACAACACTCCCTTCATCTGTCTGTCTGTCCTAATTCCAAGACTTTCTTCTTTCTGCTCTCTATCTTTTCATTGTTCCGTCTTATACACGCAATATTACATCAATTACAACGACTCTATCAGTTTACTCGACTCATCCGTCCCTTCTATTCATCTGTCTGTCCTTTCATCCATCCGTCTGTCCCATAACCTTCGTCTCTATCCATCCATCCATCCATCCGTCATTCTACTTGTCAGTCTCCCCAATCGCAGTCTTTCCATCCATCGCTTTTCTGTATATTTCTCTTTATGTTCATCTTTCTTTGTAAATCGATCTCTCCAACCAGCATTCCACTTGTCTGTCTGTCTATTTCAAAGTCTGTTTTGATCTGCGTGTTCATCCATCCGTCCCCTCTCTCTCCCTCTGCAGTTTTATCATTTCATCGGCTCTGTCAATAGCGCGGGTGTAATTGAATTAGACGACGGCGCGCGATCAGGGTTTGATTTTTCATGAGACCCAGAGGTGTCAAAGTGGACCGTGTGTTTTCCCACCGGGATGCTTAATTTCCATGTTTTATGAGGTCACAATAGAGCCCACGGGGACGGACCCCAACCCCGCCCAGATGAGGCCCACCTGCCACCCCTGGCTCTCATGGAGACGGACGACCCGCCGCTTTCCTGGTGGATCTGTAATCTAGAGTCACAGCGTGAGGCGCAGGATCGCGACATGCTAATGGCGGAGAGACGCTCCGTCTCCTTGACAGGGCCGAGGAATTTAGAACCTGTTGAGCCCCGATGAAGACTTCCTGCCGAACGGCAAAATGAAAAGTGCGGTCTGAAGCGAAACGGACAAACATTTGGTTTCCGCCGTAAAGGTCGAGGTGTCTGTGATTTCCTTTTTGCATTCTGGGGAATTAAAAAGCCTTTTGTTGTGGTGCGTGCGCTTATCTGCGAACCCTCGAGACGCGTCTCTCACGCTTAAACGCCGTCAAGCGACAACTGGATTCCCACAATGCAACAGTTGCACTTTTCTGGATGTTTGACTGCAGATGTCTGTTGCTTTTCAGTAGCGGATCTGGTTTCTCGCAGCCAATCGGTGAATAAAGTTGAGTCTGTGAAAAAAAAAAAAAGTCTAAACTACATTCTGATTGGTTGATGCTGAATTGTGAAGCTCGTTAGCATAAAGAATCTGGTGCTTGCTTTTGGTGGGAACACTCCAATATGGAAACATATTTTTACAAGCAAACCATTGTCACGACAATCCCGCACAGCTGAAATGACTCTGTCTCTGCCGCTTTGTGTGGCTTGTCACTTCCTCCGCCATTAAAGTCGTTTGCTTATACAGAAATTCTGGCGTGATTGTTTTCGCACTACACCACTGGCGCATCTAATTGCCCGCTATCGCTGTCTGAAGGATACGGCTCGCTGACGCACACAGTTGTGTTTCTCAATTATGTCACAATAAACGTTTCCCAGAGGTGGATTCAAACCGAGCCGCTTCCGCCAGCACGCGGACCCGGGAACGACAAACGGCGGTCGCTGGTGATTCGTAAAACCTTGTAGAACATATCGCCAGCACTGAAATGTCCCAAACTAATTATTTAGCGGACAAAAATAAATTCATACCGGTAGAACTGGTTTTAATAAAAAATATAAAATAAACATAAAATTGTATTACAAATTATAAATAGTTCGTAATTAAAACCAAAATAGAAATGTGTGTGCGTTTATGTGCTGATTCGCGTGTCGTCTACTTCATCGCTCATTGTTTGTTTTCTTTTTCAGGTTCGAATATCCGCGGCTTCACGTCGTTCCGGTTTGCGGTGGAGCCGGTGGATACACTGGCGGTCCGCGGGACCCCCGCTGTGCTGAACTGCTCCACCGTCAGTGACGCTCCGGTGCGGGTGGAGTGGAAGAAGGACGGCACCTTCCTGAACCTGGCGGCGGACGACCGGCGGAAGCAGCTCAGCGACGGCTCTCTGCTGATCAGCACGGTGGTCCACTCCAAACACAACAAGCCGGATGAGGGGGTTTACCAGTGCGTGGCCTCCATCGACAACCTAGGCACCATCAGCAGCCGGACCGCTCGCCTCACGGTGGCAGGTACAGTCACATCATCCATCACTTCCTGTCTTTGCTCTAAAAATGGACTTTGGTTTCTTGGGCTTTTATAAGGTTGTGATTTAAATACGGGGTTTGTTTAGTAAACGCACACTTTATCTGAGTTTTTTGAGCGACTTTTATCCGCGGGAAAGTCCTGACGTGTGTGGTTTTGCGAGGGAGAAGAGCGTATTCTGTCTTTCTTCTCCGGCTGGAAGCAGCAGAGTCGTCTACACTCGTCTCACATCAGAGGAACGAGGGATGACGCGTGCTGGAATTTGGCGCTTGATGCCGAGTTGAGTGAGAAGATCCTGTGTTTGCGTTTCAACGCCTGTCAGTTTTGCGCTTCTCTGCGTCCGCGGGGAACGTGGCCCGCGAGGGGAAGCACACATTAGCTGTGTTTAGTATTCTGCGGCAAACGGATCGGTTCTGGTGTGAGCAGGGATTTGGTTGCTAGGGTGCTCGAAGCCGGTTGCCAGGTGGCGTTTCTTCATTATTGTTAAGTGTTTCATCTTTTGCTGTTGTTTTATTTTTTTCAAACGCTTCCCTTTGATCTCGCCAACATTTCAACTTTTGCGTTCTAAACATTTATTTTTAGCGCATTCTCTCTCTTTCTCTCTCTCTTTAACTTTGTCTCTCATTCTTTTGTTCACTCGCTCTTTTTTGCTTTTCTTCTCTATTCTGCAAATCCTTTGTTTCTCTGTTAAACTCTGTTTCTGTCACTTTCTCTCTTTTCTCTCTGTTTTTCTCTTTCTCTTCCACGTTTTTCGTTTCTTTATTGATTCCTATTTCTCTCAATCCCTTTTAAATCTTCAGTTTCTCTATTGATCTCTTTAATTGTTCCTTCTTTCTTTTTCTCTCTCCCTCTCCTACTCTTTTGTTTCTATGTTCAACTGTTTTCTTCTTCCTCTCTCTGCCTAGTTTATCTATTTTTCTTACCGTCTCTCTCTCTTTGTCTGTTATTTTTCCTCTCTCTCACTGTGTCTCTTTCCCTGTCTGTCTCTTTGCACTTTTTCTTTCACTTTTTCTTATTGTTCTGCCACTTTTTACACTTTTGTCGTTTTTCTTATTTCCTTTTTCCTTTTTATGGTTCTCTCTTTGTTTGCTCGCTAACTCTCAGGTCGAATCTCACTTTTGATGTCTTTGTTCTTTGATTAATTCAAAGAATGTGAATCTATGTTTGAATTCCGACTAGTTTTAATGTAATTCTCGCTGGTTTGGAACATGAACGCTGCTGCGTGACTAATGGAGGAGCGCTGAAGCGCTAATAACACACCGTAGAGAGGAGAACACACCTTTATTCTTCAGGACGCAGCAGTAATTCCACACACACACACGCACACACACACGCACGCACGTACGTGTGTAAGTGGCTCGACCAGGTTTGAGGGCCATTCAACGCTCTGAACTGAGACTCTACAATCCCCAGGGCCGTTCCACTCAGAGTTCAGCTCACAGACACTCTCCATCTCTCTCTCTCTCTCTCTCTCTCTCTCTCTCTTTCTCCCCGTGTTGATCTGTTCATCATCAGAGAGAAAGAATCGCCCGTGTTCCTCAGAAGGAAAGCTGATGCAGGCAGGGTCAGGATCTGTTTTCCCACAATGCACTTATGTTTTGTGTTGGATGGAGCTGCGTTTGAGAAGAACTGAGCGGCTTCAGCTCCCATCATGCAGTTCTGTCTCCTTTCATTACACGCTCGCCGTTTCTCGTGTCCTGTTCTTTACGATCCTCACTGACCTTCAGGAGACGAGGAGTAAATCTCCTCAAACAGACCATCAGCTTTACTATAGTCCAGAGTGAAGCTCTCTCTCTCTCACACACACACACACACACAGAAACGAATGAAAAGAAAGTTCTGTGTCTGTCTGTCCGTCTGAGTGTGTGTGTGTGTGTCGTAGTGTCTCCCACATTAGTGCAGTGTTGTCGTCATCACATGTTGATGTTCCTCCCTCTAACGTGTCGATCGAGTGACGCGGCGTGTGGTTTTTCTTCTCTCTCGTCCAATCTCTCCCTCAGTCGCTCCAGATGTTGTGGTTGTCATAGCGACAGCTGTTGCCGTGTTTGTGTCTCTCACTTCCTCCGCTGTGATTGATTTTGCGTTAGTGAAGCAATTGTATCGATCTGAGTGAGTCCTCACACACATTACACTGCTGCACTCGCCTCACCTGTGTGTGTGTGTGTGTGTGTGTGTGTGTGTGTGTGTTTACCTTAGAGTCTGCGGGATTGTAAACATTTGAACTGACACACTCACACACACACACTCCCTTTCTCTCTCTGTCTCTCTCTCTTTATATTTATATACGGTGTGTATATATCCTCCCTGAGTGTGTGTGTGTGTGTGTGTGTGTGTGTGTGTTACGGCTCTGTTAGCTCTCTGTAGTTTCTGCTTCTGTATGTTTCATTTTTAATCCATCGAGTGTGAATCAAGCAGCCAATAGGAATAAATTACCCACCAATCAAGGGGTCGTCCCTGTGCTTTTTAAGTGTGCTCATTCATTATTCATGAGGGTCAGGCTGTGAATAATTCCTTCTTAACTCTGCATCCGCAGGTTCAGATTAAATCTGTTTTTTACCGTATCTCCCTGATTGTGCTCATCACGGTGGGTTTCAGGCCTGCCGCGGTTCCTCAGTCAGCCGGAGAGCGCGTCCGTGAGGCTCGGCGGCACCGAGATGCTGGGCTGCGAGGTGACGGAGGAGCTGGTGGTCTTCAGCCGCTGGGAGAAGAGCGGTCAGCCCGTGGCGCTGGACACGCGGGTGCTGCAGCTGCCCAGCGGAGCTCTGGTCATCAGCAACGCCTCAGACGGCGACGCCGGACTCTACCGCTGCACCATCGAAGGCCCGGGACAGAGCAAGAGCAGCGAGGAGGCGGAGCTACTGGTGACTGCGGGTGCGTGTGTGTGTGATTACCGTCTTTAAAACTTAAAAAACTATTAATATTGAAGGAAAATTATCGACATATTAGTATGATTGACTCTGGGAAAATTCACTTTAATTTTAAACCACTCAACACGCTGTGAGGTCACAGAGGTCACAACATCAATGTGGTAATAAATAAAAATAGTCTCTCCCGTCTTTTTGTTTCTGTTTTTGAAGGGACAAAAAATTTGAAAAATGTAAGAAAATAATTCTTCTCTCTCTGCTGTAAATAATCTGCTAAAAGACTGTAAAATATTTGTTGTTTTTTGGTAATGATCTGTATTAATAGTATGTGTTTTCAAATGTTGTTGTTTTCTTTTCTTTCACAAATTGGTTTCGGTCAAGGTCACGGTGTTCTTGTGTTCACACACTGCCATTGTGCCATTGAGTGTGTGTCTGTGTGTTTTAGATTCGGAGGACGAGGAGAAGCTGGAGGTCCTCCAAGGCCCGGTTGCCGTAGCGAAGGTTGTTGGGGACAGCGTGCTGTTGCCATGTGTCATGAAAGGAAACCCCGTGCCAGTTATCCGCTGGACGTTTAACGGCCGACCGGTCGTCGAGAGGTGAGTCTGTGTGCACTAATCTGACGTCCCGCAGGAACCTGAATAATCCATAGCCCCGCCCCCGGCGCGTGTCACCGCGTTGGCACCGAATCGTCGCTCAATCCTCGCGTCTTTCATCGCGGGACAGGTACAAGCTTCGAACGCCCTCGGGGATGGCGCGGGAAAGCTCTCTCTCCCTCAGATCCGCCACGGTTCTGTCACCGACTGGCAGCGGTCGCCATCCTCGGCGTGGCTCGGCATACTAAACCCAATTTTGCCGTGGATGGTTGCCGAGATCGTCGCCATGGCAGCCGCAAAAAAGAATCTATTCAGTCGTAGCTAATCGCGCTGTCGACCATTCAACGTCCGTCCAAATTCCTCAGCGTAAAATATCCTCATTATCCGCTGTTGGTAATTACTCGAGCCCGTGTAAATGGATATTATGGAGCGTTTCCCACGTGGCTGTTGTGCAGTTACGGATGTGGGAAGAATAGTCACGGCGCTCTTATCTGGATCCGCGTGAAGTCAGGCCCGTTTTTGACGCGTCGTAAATTGCCTGGAATTGTTAGTGGGATCTTAGCGTTGGGTTTGCGCGGCATGAATAATGCAGTGAGGACGGATTGACACGGCGTGTAGATCAGCGTCAGGCGCCGTCCTCCATTATTACGCCCTGTGTGGTGCGGCCGTTATTTATTTCAGACTTTAGCAGCGTTTGCGTCAGGTCAGAGCTGGAGCGATTACATGGCTTTTATTAGCTCTTTGTCTGTTCCTTCCCGCGTTTTATTTGCTTACACGGTGATTATACTCGCTCTTGAATATATAAATCTTAAGCAGCATCATCGAGCTCTGACGAGGTTCACGCCGCCTCTAGTGAGCGCCGAGTTTAGCATGGCTAGCACTCACATGCTGCTAGCAGAACTAGCGATTGTTAACTAGCGATTATAATTGCTGATTTTGGTCTCACTTTAGCACTGCTTTAAACCAGTAAGCAGACACATTACTAAAACCAGATGCTAGCGACACATGCTAGCACAACCAGAAGCTACAGAAGGAAAGTTGTAAAGCTTAGTAACTGAACCACGACCTAGCGACTGTCACACAGTTTCTTAGCAACACTCTCGTCAATCATCATTCTAATCCAGACCAGACTCTGAATTTCTGGCTAACACACGTTGCAGTCCTGATTGACCGAGAAGTCCTCAGAAGTCCTCGGGAGCTGCTCTGATGAAGCATCTGAGTTATGAAACCGCGACGTGATGATGTCCATGTTACAGAAAATCAGTGGCAACCAATCAAAAAATAGATGGTAACAACAGGTAGGCGGCGATCAATTTAAATTCCTGAGCAAATTTTTGCCGTCATCTTCCCAAAATGGTGTGTGTGTGTGTGTGTACGTGTTTGAGGTAAGGTGGGTTTACAGACAGAACTGATGTGGGATGTAGTGTTGATGCTTCTTCACTTCTAACTTCTAACAAATTACCCAGAATTCTCAAGGAGAGGGTGACAGCGAGGGGAGAAAGGTCGAGTGAGAGAGAGAGAGAGAGTCTGAGAGAGAGAAAATAAGAAAGAGAGACAGAGCGATAAAGAAAAAGAGAGAATGAGAGAGACAGACAAAGCGGGCGAAAAAGAAAGAGACTGAGAGAGACAAAGTGAGAAAGAAAGAAAAAGACAGAGGCTGAGAGAGCGAGCAAGAAAGAGAGACTGAGAGAGAGAAAGAAATAGAGACTAAGAGAGAGAGACAGAGCGAGCGAGAAAGAGAGCCAGAGATAGAGAGACAGAGCGAGCAAGAAAGAGAAACTGAGAGAGAAAAAGAGACAGAGAGAGAGAGATACACAGAGCGAGCAAGAAAGAAAGAGAGACGGAGCGAGCAAGAAAGAAAAAGAGACTGAAAGAGCAAGAAAGAGAGACAGAGTAAGAAAGAAAGACAGCGAGCGAGAAAGAGAGACTGAGTGAGCGAGAAAGAAAGAGAGACTGAGAGAGAGACAGGGTGAGCGTGAAAAAGACAGACAGACAGAGAGAGAGACATCGAGTGAGAAAGAAAGAAAAAGAGACTGAATGAGAGAGAGAGAGAGAGAGAGAGAGAGAGAGAGAGAGAGAGGCTTGATTTGCTCACAACCTTTTCAGTGGTTTGGTGGTGAGCCAGTTATTTTTTATTCATAAGTGTGTGTGAATAAAATATAACAAACACACACAAACTATATATATATATATATATATGTATATATATGTGTGTGTGTGATCTTCCGTATGTTCCCGGTCTCCTGGGCCGTTCCTCCGTGCTTTCCGTCTGTCCTCGGATCAGTGCTGGATCCGGATCGCCGTGTCTTATCTGCGCTGAATCTGATGTCCCGGATTAGAGCTGGAATGCTGTTTAGCGCGGCGGATCACTCTGGAATTCTCTTCTTCCCGCTCGGACAGAGACGCTTTTGTCCTCGCCGCGGCAGATCCAGGCTTTTCTGGCGTGTTCCGCTCGGGACGTTGTGTGCAGAAAGACGGATGGAGGTGTTGACGAGCGGCTCGGATCATCCGGCCCAGAGTGTTTGTTCTGGAGTATTCAGAGGGGAAATGGAACACTAGGATGAATATTATGAGTCCCACCAGCCAACACACACATGTGCAACATACACACTCACTCTCTCTCACACACACACACACACACACACACACACACACACACTTTACATTCATTAAGCGACACTGTTATCCAAAGCAATTTACAGATCAACAACCTCATGCTTTCCCTGGGAGTTGAACACGTGACCTGATGATACGTGACCTACAAACACACGCACACACACCGGGAGCAGTGGGCAGTCTTGAGCCGTAACCTTATTGAAGAGAAAAGACTACAAAGCCAGCTTTCTCCGATGAGACGGTTCTTGCTAAAGTCTCGAAAGAATTTTTAAGAATTCTGCTGGTTGTTACAATGGAATACATCAAAATGTATTAATTTCTGAATTTCTGAAAAAATTGTGTGTGTCTGTGTGTGTTATTGCCAATGCCTGCAGCGACAAATTACTATCAGATTTGAAATTTGTAAAGTTGCAAATAGTTTGTGGCTCATGATTGACCTTTTCGCTGACCTGGAGTGACAGCGACTCCAGTCACTGGGATTCTGGTGTCAAACCTATTATTTTTAAATCTTGTTTTTGTAAAGCCTCCAGTGGCACAAAGGAAAAAGCAGAACTTTCACTGGTTTCCTGTTTTGCGAGGCTGACTGTGACCCCGTGTGTTTGCAGCGAGGGGCGGCGGTCAGTGGTGGGAGGGGGCAGCCTGCAGATGGTGAACCTGACGGAAGAGGACGGCGGGACGTACGGCTGCCTGGCGGAGGGCGCTAACACCAGCAGCGAGATGCAGGCCGAGCTCACGGTGCAAGGTGGGTGTCACAACTTCAAAGCTCGTTCAGTTTGTTTTCCCGCCATTGTTTTTATTACTAATGACGGTCGGCGCTTTCATCTGCGCGCGCGGTCAGCAGTTTCGCAGCGGAGCGGCGGGAATACAGTCTGCCGCTTAAAATAGTTTCAGAAAGACCGCTGAGTGTAAATTAATTAAACAGGAAAATAGGATTCTGTTTGTGCTAATGGAAAGTCAGCTTTTCCTGTCTGTCTGGTGTGAATTTGGATAGACGTGATTCCACCGCAAACCCAGAATCGGGCTGTACTGATGCTCCGTCGTCGCCTCTCTCAGCTGTATTTCCATTTTATTCCAGGTAATGACGCATGTTGGGAGCGTTTAGTTTCAGCCGGGGAAGTTGAATCTCCCCTGGGCTTCTGGCGTATCTGATTTAGATCTGATGAGTAAAAATAAACCGCTCATTGTGTCTCGCTGATACATGGATCCATCCGGCGCGGAGACGCCTTTACAATCCCTCGCTCCGTCTGTACCTGCGTGTTCCACTCGCACTTCAGATTCCCATTACACCAAATTCCAAAAGCAAACTGCTTTTTGTTACAGTAAATCACTTGTTTAAAAATTGCTGTTAAATAAAAATAAAAAGTTGAAGTATTTATTACACTGTAAATAAATATTACAATATATACAGAATAGCGATTTGGTCTTAATCTGTTAAATCGTAACATTATTTGAATATTGTAATAATGTTTTGTTGCAAATCCTTTGTACTAAGAAATAAACGGCGGTAAATAATTTCACCGGCTACATTGTACCCGATTACTGTGCCACATTGTTCAAATAAAGTCATTTTCGTCCATAATCAGCAACGCGGGGGTCTCACTAAGCGCCGCCCTGATGAGAGACGCCGTGCGGCGGATTATAATCTCTTGAATCATCATCATCATCATCTGGAGTGACGCGTGAGTCTCGGTGCTCACGTGCCGCCGTTTCACTCGGATTCTCCCAGATTAGCCGGATTCAGGCTAGCGGCGTTAATGCGGCAGCGGCTCCTGAAACACGCCGCGTGTTTGTGCTGATGGCCTATAATCGCATTAGCATCGCGTTTCAGGATGCCGTGTGTTAATGCTGCACTCTGATTCCGTGTGTGAACTGATCCGCTTTATTCGAAACCCTAAATAAATGACATTTGTCGTCATGCGTTTAGTATTTTACAGTGCGTGTGTGCGCTCTGCTGAAAATGCGCCTGGTTCATGTAGAATAGTCGACAATTTAATGTGATCGATTCATCTTAATTCCACGTTTAGCGCTACGATCTGACCATGCTTTGTTTGTGTGTTTGTTCTCTCGCAGTTCCTCCTCGCTTCCTGAAGAAACCCTCCAACACTTACGCGCAGGAGTCCATGGACATCGTCTTCGAGTGTGATGTCACCGGGTCACCGCCCCCCACCGTCAAGTGGATGAAGGACGGAGACACGGTCATTCCCAGCGACTACTTCAGGATAGTGGTGCGTGTCGGACGGACAGACGGATGAGCGACAGGAAACGGAGGAGTGACCGCGGTCTCGCTTGTGTTTCTCAGAAGCATCACAGCCTGCAGGTTTTGGGTCTGGTGAAGTCGGACGAAGGCTTTTATCAGTGCTTGGCTGAAAATGAGGCAGGAAACGTGCAGGCCAGTGCTCAGCTCATCATCCTGGACCTAGGTAAAGTCCACTCCCCCGTCACGCTAGCTTTATTAGCATTCACTGCTACATCTGAAGACGCTTCAGGTGATGATGATGATGATGGTTGGACAGGTGAGTGAGTAGATGATGAACAGATTGACGGAGGATGGAGGAGCAGTGTAGCGTACAGATTGTTGGCGTGTCACAGATAGAGAGAGAGAGAGAGAGGAATGTTTACCTGAAGATTTACCCGCTTCATTCTTCTGAATGGACAGATGGGTTTTATTTCTATATCATGTAAAGTTCATTAGATATACATTCAGATAACGTTGATTTTGATTTCTTCTGATCCGTTCACATTTTGAAAACTGAAAATCTGCACGTTTAAACGAGGATCCTCCCGTCTGCCACAAGCATGTTCAAGCCGTGTGACGCTTGAGGGAGGTCAGAGGTCATCCGCTCTCAGATGATGGATCCCGGCGGTGAAACGGGAAGCTCCGCTCGGACGCTCTGGCAGGCTTCCGTCTCCAGCTGGTCGCGGTGCGGTTGGCACGCCAGACGCCGCAGGCCGACAGACACCTCACCCGCTGGTCGACTGCCGCCCCGCCGCGGCCCTGCTGTCCCCCGAGCTCAGCGTGTCCGCGGGACCGGGAAGGCTTTTATTTTGTGGTCTTGAGTCATTATCATCCGCGAGGCGTAGTTTAGCCGCTTCAGATGATGCTGCGTGCGCTGTAATTGCAGGGCAGATGTGAGCACGTAATCACGGTTGCGCTGGCACGGTGAATGCTAATGCCCCCCCAGCGCCGCGTTGCGCTCGCATGCCCCCCATTGTGTTCTAGTTTTTGCTTTTGTGCTCATTGTAGTTTGTCTTTTTTTTTTTTATTTACGTCAATTATTTTGTGTTTTTGCTTTTTTCCTTCCCCTCACTTTTATTTGACTCCTGCTCCATCCTTCCTCTCTTTTCCCATCTCCGTTTCTGTCATTCCCCCCCCGTGACCCTTGACTTCATTACCCATCATCGTCCTCAAGACGTTGCCCTTCCTTCTGCTGTCCCTTCACTGACCGATGCCACTGCTGACCATGTAGCGTCCAGAGCGGGGGAGCGCGGCGGGCCCACGCCCTCGGCGCCGCGGGATGTGGTGGCGTCGCTGGTGTCCACCAGGTTCATCAAGCTGACGTGGCGGGTTCCTGCCGAGCCGCACGGGGACAACGTCACCTACTCCGTCTTTTATGGTCTGGAAGGGGCCAACAGGTCGGTGCTGATGTTGCTTTATGCTTTACTGTGTGGTCGTCCTCTCAGACTCGAACCTTATATCGAATTATCTAATAAACCTCATCTAATAATGTTACTTGCTACTAATTACTATACTTTTTTTTTTAGGATTTGTAGTCATACTATTGTTATTACATATATTATTCGGATTGCACTCCGATAGAGAAATGAATGATAGACAGAGAAGTAGAGAGACAGACAGACACTTAGATGGGAAGACAGAGAGATAGAGCTTTTATTATGAATTATATGTTAATCGAATTCTCATTAAAGCTTTCGTGTGTAATAATTATTAATAGTTCCAGTACTGATGGTTAACAGGGAGCGTGTGGAGAACACCAGCGGACCCGGAGAGATGCAGGTCACCGTCCAGAACCTTGCGCCCGACACCAAGTACACCTTCAGGGTGGTCGCGTCCAACACCAACGGACAGGGCGAGAGCTCCGCCCCCCTGACCGTAGCCACACAGCTGGAAGGTTAGACGCCACGGAAGCAAGAAAAATATCACGCTGTAATCATAAAGTGATCATTCTAATAGATGATATTGACTTCATCAATAGACGCAGACAGTAGGACACACAGACAGATTACTGGCTAAAATACACAGGAATAGAACATTTGTTGTTTTCCTCGTCCTCTGCACACGACCCATCATGCACCTTTGTCATTATTTATAACATCCAGCCATAATTCTCACACTCGACAGAAAAGTTCAGACTAACCCGTCACGCCCCCTCACCCTACAGTGCAGGTCCCAGGCCCCGCCCCCAACCTGCAGGTGCTGTCTGTGGGCACCACCTCCATCTCGCTCCGCTGGGACAGACCAATCACAGGCAACGGAGAGATACAGACCTACCGCCTCTACTGCAGTGAGAGAGGACAGGAGTCAGAACAGGTCACACACACACACACACACACACATACACACACACATACACTCTCTCTGGCACAAAGCAATCATTCCTTTTCTCTGTTGTCTGTCTTGTTAATTCTCTGTCCACCTGTCTGTCTGCAGGACCTGGAGGTCAGCGCTCTGTCTCACACAATGGTCGGTCTGAAGAAGTTCACAGAGTACAGTTTCAGGGTGGTGGCCTACAACAAACACGGGCCCGGCGTCTCCACAGAGGACGTATCGGTTCGGACACTGTCGGACGGTGAGACCTCTCCCTTCATTCCTCTCCATCAAATCCCACGGCTGGTTTTGTTAGGTTGTTGCTAAGCTAACTCTAATAAATCATGGCTGACTGCTGCTGCTTCCTCAGCAGTGCCGGATTGTGAAGAGCCGAGGTGTAAAAACCTTTTCGTCTGTTAATAATGAATGTGTGTGTGTGTGTGTGTTCCAGTGCCGAGCGGACCACCGCAAAACCTCACGCTGGAGGTGCTCAACTCCACGGTGAGACACTGACGATTCTGTCCGTCATTCATGTCTGCTAGAGTAAATGGACAAATTCACGTTAGCAAAATTAACCATGAGAGTTTGCCTTAACTTGAATCCACAATCATGGTGAAACGGTGCTTCACTGAGCACAGACGCATTAAAGCTCACACATCTGTCTCCTGCCCCAGAGCATCATGGTCCGGTGGCAGCCGCCCGCCGCGGGAACGCTGAACGGAGAGCTGACGGGATACAAGCTCCGCTACCGGAAAGGTCTCAGGAGAGCGGACGCGGTGGAGATCTCCACCTCGCAGATGTTCCAGCTGGTGGACGGTAGGTGCTTCGTGTCACTCACGTGGTCAGACCCTGTCTAAACCCCCAGCTCTGCAGGTCTGGAGCAGGGAAAGGCCTACACCTTCAGGGTCTCCGCCACCACCGTCAACGGCAGCGGCCCCACCACTGACTGGATGCCGGCAGAAACCTTTGAGAACGACCTGGACGGTGAGAAGAACCGCAAGGAACTCTGGAGAGAAAGCTGTGCTGTGCTGAGAGAGAGAAGATCCACCTAGAGAGAGAGAGACAGTCAGACAGACTGGCCAAGAGAGGGAGAGAGAAACAGTTACAGACCGACCTAGAGAGGGAGAGAGAAACAGTTAGACAGACCGATAGAGAGAGAGAGAGACAGATTGACCTAAAGAGAGACAGAGAGAGACAGACCGACCTAAAGTGAGAGAGAAAGAGAGAGAGACAGGCCGACCTAGAGAGAGAAACCGTCAGACAGACAGACTGACCGAGACAGAGAGACAGTTATACAGGCCAACTGAGAGACAGACTGTCAGACAGACCAACCGAGAAGGAAGACAGGCAGACAGACCAACTGAGAGGTAGAGACCGAGAGAGACAGTCAGACTGATCAACCGAGAGAGAGAGACAGATAGACCAACAAATACAGAGTGACAGACAGGGAGTGGGTGATGAGAGACAGACAGGAGACAAAGGAAAAAGAGAAAGATGACAGAGTGAGCAAGGAGATGTGAGGGAGAAAATAGTGAACGAAAGAGCTCAACATTAATGTAAAGAGGGAGAGAGTACTAGTGATGGAGAGAGATGAACATAAAAGTAGTGGAATGAGACAGAGAGAGAGAGAGTGATGAAGAGGGACATTTGGGAGCAAGAGACGGGGCATTTAAATGCCATTTTAGCCTAATATTCATTTTGTAAAATGGGTAAATTGCTAGAAAAGTAAAAGCTAATGACTGCGCTTCATCCGTTCATCCTAGTTGAATCGGTCCCTCAAACGGGCCAGTGTTTGATTTAATGCCTGAAATCTAAGAGGATTAGAGAGAAATTAGCAGCGCAGCCTTAAATCAAACTCGGCATTAACTCTGATAAACTCCCTCTCTGTGCGGCTAATCAAACTAGCCTGCTAGTGCTAAACTGGTTTACGCTGACGTGTGTGTTCCAGAGTCTCAGGTGCCGGGCGTTCCGAGCTCCCTTCACGTGCGTCCGCTGGTGAATCGGATCGTGGTGACGTGGACCCCTCCGGAGAACCAGAACATTTTAGTGCGCGGATACAAGATCGGCTACGGGATCGGCAGCCCGCACGCGCACACGGTCACTCTGGATTACAAGCAGCGATTCTACAGCATCGACAACCTCGGTCAGTTTGTCCCCCGTGGCCGGAAGCGTTCCCGGCGTTCCTAACCTCGCTCTGGCCTTCCTCAGATCCCAGCTCTCACTACGTCATCACGCTAAAGGCCTTCAACAACATGGGTGAAGGGATTCCCATCTACAACAGCGCCACCACAAGGCCACAGTCCGGTAAGACAGGCAGACCGCACATCTCAGATATGTAGGATTGTCGGACCGCACGGCGTTCCGTCACCGTTTTCGTCCTCGAGTTTCTTGCTAGATTCAGTAAAGTCCTTGTATAACTAACATCAGGATCAAACTGTTCCTCATATCTGATGCTCCAAATCCTTAAATATCAGCCTGTGACGTTACGGTCGGTTAGCAACCAGTGTGTGACGATGAGTTACATCAGCCTGTGATTTAATTGGTCACATTTTTTAATTTATTAGTCTGATTAATGTCAGGTGTGTACAAGCCGTAAAATTGTCAATAATGTGAGAAATTTCGAAAAATTGGCCGATCACTCTTCACAGTGGTACCTCCACTCACGAATGACTCCGTTTACAAAAATGTCCTTGTACGAAGGGCCTCGTCGAGAAAATATCTTCTCTTTTAACAAATTTATTTCACTATAGGATGGGCCATTTGTTTTAGCGAGTTTTTTTTTCTTCCCACTAATATGCAGGGAGATCTTTTGGGAAACATGCAGGTGTCTAGACATATAAAACAGAAGTAACACAGTTAGGGATATCATACTTCCGGAAGCTGACGCATCACGCAGGACGAGCTGACTTCACTTTTGTTGACAAAGCAGCTTTGTTGTAAAACTGCGTCACCCAGTGGCGGAGAAAGGCAATGCAGGTGGAGATGCTGCACTAATCAGCGTGAAAATAATTTGACACGTAGTTTTGCAACAACGCAAACATTACACAACACTGACATTACAGAGAGAAGACATTCAGAACAGTGTCTGTGCCGTTTCATTATGTTTACGCACAAAAGTACAACCCGAGTGAGACGCTCGGCTAACATCCTGGTGTATGTCAGTTATTGCGAAATTCAAGATGGCGGATGTAACATGTTTTTTTATAGTTACAGTTTAACAGTTATTACGTTTTATCATATTATAAAAACTGTTTTATGTTTTTATCTGGGTTGAATTTTCTAATTTGCATTTTGTGGAATTTCCATTTTTAAAAAATTATCTGTCTGTCGGCACAAATTAATTTTGTAAAGAGATGTACCACTGTATTTAGAACGAAAAGGCTGACGATGTCATCGTTTTGGATTGTCCAAAGTTTGATTCCTGGTCCTTAAATGTGACACTTTTAGCCTTTGACTGCAGTTTTGCCGTTCCGAGCCGCTCGGGTTTCATTAGCACAAAGCTGCAGCGTGTCTTCGGTAAATACAGGATCTGTCGTGCCCAAGGCCATCGCGCGAAAACACGCCGTGAAATTAACAATTCAACCAGCGGCTTCCTGAGGCTCTGTGTGTTTTTCCTGGTTGCATCAGTCGTCAGCCGCGCAAACACTCTGAAGCCGGATCCGGGATTATTCCTGCTCCTCGCCCTGAGTGTTCGATAAATGTTCTTCTGCTTTCCACTTTGATTCTAACAATCTCTTCCTCTCTTTTCTCCTCTCACCGCATCATTGGTTCTGTCTAACCCGACCGATGCTTCTCATACATTATTTTGTTTACGTTCTCCATTTCGTTATGATTTGCGCTGGCCTCATCTGTGTGTGTGTCAGACCCCATAGACCCTGATATTGATTTTTATGAATTCTTTAATAACCCATACACCCCAGCACCCGACCCCACCCCCATGCTGCCCCCGGTGGGCGTTCAGGCCACAGTCCTCAGTCACGACAACGTAAAGGTCACCTGGGCCGACAACTCCCTGTCCAAGAACCAGAAGATCACCGACTCCAGATACTACACCATCCGCTGGAAGACCAACATCCCCGCCAACACCAAGTACAAGGTACCGCGCCCGTCTTTAGCGCGAGGTGTGCCTTCCTTCTGACCCGCCGGACGCTTGTTGTGTCAGACGGCCAACACCACGTCGCTGTTCCACACGGTCACCAACCTGAAGGCCAACACGCTGTACGAGTTCTCCGTGATGGTGACCAAGAGCCGGCGGAGCAGCACGTGGAGCATGACGGCCCACGGCACCACCCTGGAGTCCAGTAAGACCCCCCTCGCTTCCCCACCCTAGAGAGGCCGACTAACGCCGCGGTGTGTGTGCGCAGTTCCCAGCTCCGCGCCGAAGGACGTGACGGTGGTGAGTAAAGAGGGAAACCCTCGCATCATCAACATCAACTGGCAGCCGCCCACCGAAGCCAACGGCAAGATCACAGGTAGACCTGTGGTGATCAGGCGGGGTCAGAGATCTGCTCGGTACTCTAACACGGGCGTGTCCGTCAGGCTACATCATCTACTACAGCACGGACGTCAACGCCGAGGTGCACGACTGGGTGGTGGAGCCGGTGGTGGGCAACAGACTCACTCACCAGATCCAGGGCCTGACGCTGGACACGGCCTACTACTTCAAGATCCAGGCCCGCAACTCCAAAGGCATGGGTCCCATGTCCGACGCTGTGCTGTTCCGCACGCCCAAAGGTAACGCCGCCTTCAAAGCATTCTGGGAAAGCGCTGACCGCCATGTCTGTTTCCTGCAGCTGAGCCCACCGACAAGATGTCGAGTGACCAAGGTAAGTTCGCTAACTTCTCTGGTCCAGTCTTGTGCGTTTAAAACGGTCACTCTGGGTTCAGGCCTTTTGCTGGTGCATTGTGGGATAGATGAGATGTTGTGCTGTTGTGTGCAGGGCTGCTGGTAAAACCCGGACACGCCGCTCTGCCCGAGCACGGAGCTTCCAACATCGGTGAGAGGAACACACACACCTCCTGCAGCCAGCGCGGAAACTCTCTCTCTCTCTCTCTCTCTCTCTGTCCTACTGTCCCGTCCCCTTCTCTCTTCCTGTCTCTCTTTTATTCTCTCCTCTGTGTCCCTTGTTCTCTTCCATCTGTCTCTCTTTCTCGGTCCGCCGTCTTTTCTTTTGGTCTCTCTTTCTATCCTGCGTTTCATTTTTCATGTTCTCTCGCTATCCATTTCATTCTTTTTCTATACCTTTCCCCCCTGTCTCTTACTTTTGTTCTCTCTCCTTGCTGTGTTTCTTGCTCTCCTCTTTCTTATTTCTTCGTCGGACTCTCTATCTGTGTCTCTCACCTTCTCTCTCTCTCTCTCTCTTTCTCTCTTTCAGATAAGCCGGGGATCACGGGCAGTCAGGAGAATCACATTCTGGTGATTGTGGTGATTGTTTCGGTGGGTGTGTTCACCATCATCGCCGTTGTCGTGGGGGCTCTGCTGTGCACCCGCCGATCCAACTCCCACCAGAAGAAGTCAGTCTCTCTCTCTCTCTCTCCCTCTTCCGACACTCCCAGCGCTCTCTGAATCCTGTTCCTCCCTCATCAGGAAACGTGCGGCGTGCAAGTCCAGCACCGGCTCGCACAAGTACAAGAGCTCCTCTAAAGACCTGAAGCCCCCCGACCTCTGGATCCACCACGAGCGTCTGGAGCTCAAACCCATGGACAAGTCACCCGAGCCCAACCCCGTCATGACGGAGACGCCCATCCCGCGCGTGGGCCAGGACGCTGGCACTGAGAGACGCGGTGAGGCCACTGTCTGTCTCTCACAAATGGGGCGGAGCAGAGAGTGACCACTCCTCTTTTGCAGGTCACGAGGTGGACGACACCGTCTCCACTCTGTCCAGTCGCAGAGGAGTGCGGCCCAAAATCATGATGCCCTTCGACTCGCAGCCGCCCCAGCGTAAGTTCCCGGGGCGACCCCGCTCGCGCTTGACCTCCATCACTCCATCCACTCGTCTTCACGCTGCATCTACAGACACTTCAGGAGAACCGTCCGATTCTGCTGCCGCTCTCGACAGACTCACTATAGACCAATCAAACTGTTTGAAGTGTGTGTGTATTTCTACACATGTTCATCTTTCAGTCGCTTGATCGGCGTGTGTGTGTGTGTGTGTCTCAGCTGTGGTTAGCGCTCACCCCATCCATTCCCTCGATCACCTTCATCACCATCATCATCACTATCACCTCCCGCCGCGCGGTTACCTCCATCACCAGATCGGCCTGAGAGCGCCCGCCACCCCCACCCCCTTCTTAGAGAGGGCGTCTTCTGCAGGTGAGAGCAGCGCCCTCTGCTGGACACAGCCATTTGTCTCTTACTCCTGGAGTTATTTGATCTGATTTGCTCTTTTCTCACAACTCTCCTTGTTCTGTTACGCTCTACATTTCCTCCTTTTTGGCCTTTTCATTTTTTCTACTTTCCACTCTTTCTGTGTTTTCCTCTTTATCTAAATCTGTCTGTTAACTCTCTTTTTCTTTTTTTTTTGTCTTTCTGGGTCATCGTTCTATTTAACGTTTATTTATGTCTGTCTGATGGTAATAATCCGGTGTGTGTGGTTTGTGTAGAGTCTTTGAGGAGTCAGGCCTCTGTACCTGAACCACCGCTCGCCCCCTGTCAGCCCACCAGTGCCTGTGAGCTCCAGAAGACGGAGGCCATGATGACAGAGGAGGAGCTGCCGAGCTTGAGCCCGCCCACCGCTCACGTGCGCCCCACCCACCCTCTGAAGAGCTTTGCCGTGCCCGCCGTGACCGTCACCGCCCACACCCCGCCCACTTATGAGACCACCTTACCCAGCACCCCCCTGCTGACCCAGTCCGGTGAGTCCTCATCACACTGATCCGCTCATTTAAGGCGTGTGCTATCTAACCGGACGCTCTGCTGTCATCAGTGTCCGGCGTGAAGACGGCGTCCATCGGGACCCTGAACCGAGCACGAGCTCCGATGGTGGTTAACGTTCCCAGTGCTCCCGACCAATCAGAGACCAGCAAGATGCTGACACAGGCCGACATGGTGAGTCACCGAAATGCACCTTACATTTCAAAAGAAAACAAGTTGTGTGATTTAATCAGAAAATGCTCTCAAATGTTAGCGTGCATGCTAAAGCTAATGCTCTCCAAATCTGGGATATCCAATTAATAATAATAATAATAATAATAATTGAACCTTTATTAGTCCCTCAGTGGGGAAATTTTTTCTCTGCATTTAACCCATCCGATCAGCCACACTAAATTACTATTTCTTCAGTAACTTCTTGTGAACGCCTGGATTTCTCTGTTTTTGTTTTGTTTGTAGGTTGTTCTGTAGTGTCGCGTGCTCTCTCTCTTTCCGGTTTCACTTTTCCTTTGTCCTTGTTTTTCCTCTGTCATCTTGCCTCAATCCTGTTGCCCCCCCACCAGACGTTTGAGACGGACGAGCTGTCGGAGGAGATGGCCCACCTGGAGGGCTTGATGAAGGATCTGAACGCCATCACCACAGGCTGAAGCTCTGGATGTTTGACGTTTTTCTCGGAGACTGAACCAGGAAACGCCTCTTCATTTCCCTGCACGGACGGCGCAGTGACCAGCATCACAAGCACTCGACTCCATGCCACGTTCTCTGTTTGGATGGGACGCTCTCCAAAAAAAAGGAAAAAAATTATATATATATATATTTTTATGGTTTGGGGGAGGGGGGGGGTTGCATTTACGTCTTGGATATTTTTTAGCCTGTATATGTACGTTTACATTGTGTATATGATCACTCTTTGTTTGGGTTGGTGAAAGGTTCCGAACAGACTGAAATGGTTCGTACTGTGCGTGTACGAATGAAATGTTTTTTGACTTTTTTATTTTTTTTGCTGGACAGTGCACAAATCACTGGTGCGGAACCCACCGGAAGACCTTGTCCAGCGCGCGATGGACTCGTATTGCGTCTCTCCGATAACATTTCTCCGTTGCAGTGAAGCCAGTCGCTCGTGAATCGCAGGTTTCCGTCACGACATTGCGATCTGTTCACAAATGTTTAGCGATGATGCTGTCGGGTCTCGTCAGTATCTCGCGATGCAAATTGTTTGTCACGATGTTTGCTGGATCGTCGTGGGAGCGACGAGGAAATTGCGCCCCCGTGGACCGATGGACACTGTAGTAATTGCACGTCTGACAATTCCTGACGATGCTTGGTGCTCCAAAAAACCGTCAAGAGGGACGCGCAAATGACGACCGACTGGTGAGTCGTCACGCCAATTTCTTTTGTACTTTTGTGCAGGTATATAAATAAACACGAGGAACTGCGTTGAACTTTGTAAAATCCTCGAAAGGACAATTTTTTTTTATCTCCATGTTCCTGTTTAGTTTTTATATGAAGACTCGCGTTGCTTTGTAAACATTACTATGTAAGTTATAACGATGGCGCGAATGGTTGGGATGTTCCGCGTTGTGTTTTTCGTTGTTTAGCCGATCACGTCTCCCAAAGAACCGCCAGCGACCATCTGCCTAGCTCGAGTAGTTCCCGCCTCATGAATGTCCGTGTGGCCGTAACGAGCTCTGCGTACGGAAACCGCGGGAGCGCGTCTTGTGGCCGTCAACCGTCATTTGCACTTTTGTATTTCGGATGCCGTGGGAGTCGGACACCATTTCTGTTCGGACGGTGTCTGGAGCAAACATCGGGTTATTTTCTTACGTTTTACGGTTCTTTCCTTACCGCGGGTGTGGAGACGCCGCCTCGCGCGGTTTTGTAAGGCAGATCTTTACTTTTCACACGATTAAAGTGGATTTTAATCTCATTCGGCTCTTCCCCTCCCCGTTTATTCTCAGGTACTCCAACTATTTCAGGACACACACGAGATTGTTAATCAACTTCTACATTTATTACACACTCTTGAAATTAACACGAACCCGACAATCCATTCACAATTGCAGCGTGAAACAGCGTCACGTCAATTGTCCCGTTACAAACATTCAGCGAGTTTTGCATCAGAGCCCGTGAGATACTCGCCGCACACCATTCTTCATCAGCACTTTAAACACGAAAGCCAGAGCGTTAGTTTGTGAAGGTTTTCCCAGCCTTCATGATCTGGTTATTATCCTGGAGCCACGAATCGTTTGTTTATTTTTTTATGTACAGCATATCGAACAATCACTGGACACGCAGCGTTACAAATATACAAACATTTTAACTTCATTTCAGCAAGTACAAAATAAAGGCACATCCGGCTTCCAAACTGGGAAACGGTTGGGCGGGGCGGGGCATGTGGGTGGAGTCTGCGTTTCTAATTCCTCTGAGCGGCGGTGGCAGCCACATTGACCGCTGCACTCTGGATGGTGCGGTTGGTGAGGACGCCCTGGGAAAACTCCTGCTGGGCCTTCTGGAAGCTGGCACCAGTGTTCCGATAGTGGGAATGAACCTGGAAAAGCACAACATCTGTTCTCACGGCCAGCAAGTCCAGTCTCACACACAGGGAAGATACTTACCATTTTTAATAAAACGATGCCGATGGCGGCTCCGACAGTGAAGAAGACTGACACCACCATCATGATGGCAGACACGGCCTTGTCAGAAGACCACACTGAGATGGACGTGATCCACCCGCTGAAATCAGACGCCACACGGCAGCCGTAAGAAACGAGCGGAAGACGCTGATTCAGGCAGGAAGTGACACTTGAAGCGAGAGAGAATCAGTCACAGAGAAGACAAACCGCCTGACAGATGAACAGACAGAAGAGGAAAAGCGACAGAGGATAAGAAAGATGGCGAGCAGCAGAGGAAGTGAAGTCAGAGTGGTGGGTTCCTGTCACTCACCTGTTTCCCCATTGGGGAATCCCCACGGCCTGGATGACTGACACCACGATTTGAGCGAAGAAGATGAAGAAGAAGAAGAAGAAGTTGAAGGAGCTGTCTGACCTGCGTGAGAGAGAGAAAGACAGTGTGAGGCGTGGCCCTGACCGCTCGCTGACCGCCGCCTCACCTGAAGGCCTTGTACACCGGCCGGAACCAGCACAGGAAAGAGCAGGGAGCGAACAGCACAAACCACAGGATGGACAGACCAAAGTCCACGCCACCTTCTTTCTGGGTGATGAAGTACGCCAGACACGCCAGAACATTCAGGAAGAGCGTCACACAGGTCCCTGTGGGGCGAGAGGATGCTGGTGAGTATGTCTGGGGGTCCGGGGGTCACGGGTCACTCACACATCCACAGGTAGTACAGCATCTTGCAGAGCCGCTGGTGTTGGGGCGCGATCTCCTCGCTGATGTCCTGGTAGAAGCAGGGCTTGATGGGAAAGAATCGTGGGAGCGGAGGCCAGTTGTTCTCTTTGCCTGCGGGAGACAGATGTTGCGGCGGTCACGGCGGCGGGACGGAGCGGTCAGGGGTACCTGAGGGGGGCGCTCTGCTCTGCAGCTCCTGCTCCCGCCGCTCCAGCTCCGCCGCTTTCCTCTCCAGCTCCTCCTGCTGCCGGAGCAGATCCGCCTGACCGGCCGCCGCCGTGACCTGAGGAGAGGGGGGTCAGAGAGCGTGTGTGTGTGTGTGTGTGTGTGTGGTCAGACCTGTGGACTGGGCTCCACTGACGGCTGCAGCACGGCGGGTTGAGTCGGAGCGCTGGACGCCGGAATGGTGCGGTCCTGACGGTCATCATGGTGATTAGTGACATCATCAAACCTTGTGTGTGTGTGTGTGTGTGTGTGTGTGACATACAGATGTGCTGTCGGGAAAGGGACTGAAGTGCTGGAGCTGATCGAAGCCTGAGCTGGTGGCCTGCCGCACCGACGGATCCTGGAACACACACACACACACATATCAGAGTGCTGTTACTGGTTACAATACGGCTATTGTAGAGTGTGTGTGTAATCACACAATGATCAGGGCGGGACGCAGGAGGTTTAATATTTACTCTGACACACACACACACACACACGTAATCTTCCGTTTCATCGAGTGTTTTACAGTAGATGTGTGAGCTGCTGCAGACACTCTCACACACACGTGCGCGTGATCAGTGTCTGACATCTGCTTCATCCCACACTGGAGGTCGGATCGGAACGTTCCTAACACACGTACAAGTCTGTGCTTTTCCCTGCAGGGGGATTCAGGAAGGAATGTGGGATTCATCTTCAGCTCAATATCTGCTGCAGAGAATAATAAAGCTTCTTCAAATCCCAGAAGAACCAATAATAGCTGCGCAGCGCTGCCTCCTGTTGAATACCACTGTAATTACACACGTCTTAATGGAGAGGGTGTCACGCGTAGAACATCACACAACTACATGGGTGTGTGTACAGTAACTGTCAATATGGCCACTAGGGGCAGTATCAAAATTCTGCTCTGCATTTAACCATCCAGGGAAGTTACACACACAGAGTGATACACGCAAATCCGGAGCAGTGAACAGCTTTAAGCCGGGGGCATGTAGGGGTCTTGACCGCAAACACTTGTAGAACCAGCTGGACCGAGATTCGAACCTGCAACACTTGGGTGACAGATCCGGCTCCCGACACAACTGGAACACCACTGCCACATAATACACGCGCGGGCGTGTTTGTTTGTTTGTCTGCATTGATGTTGAAGTTACGACAATCGTGATTGTACAACAATAAGAGGCGTGGCTGTTTGTGTGTGTGTGTGTGTGTGTGTGTGTGTGTGTGTGTGTGTGTGTGCGCGTGTGACTGTCACACACTCGTGCGCGCACACAAACTTTTTAAATCAGCACAAGCCACAGGTAAACCGAACCAAACTCATCAACCATGTCCACAAACTCTCACAGACTTCCGCCCAGGCCGCAACTCACCTGGAAGGGATTGACGTCCGCTGGTTCTTCGAACGGGTTTGAGTCGAAGCCCGACATTGTGAAGGGTGATCCGCCTAACAGTCAGAACAGAAACGAGCGGCGCCGGAGACGCGATGACTGGCTTCCGCCTCGCACTTCCGCAGTGATAGACGTGTGCGCATGCGCTGCAAACCTGTCTGTCGCGTCCACAAGTGACATCACAGCCGCTTCGTTTTCCGAAAAACTGTTTTGTTGATTCTGTTTCATTTTTTAACCTCTTCCAAATACTTGCGTAATGCGTGTTTATATATATATTACAACAATTGATAAAACGAGGACTTAAATATATCGAAGATAAGGGAGCCATATAGGATTAATTAAATCACAGAATTCACTGAAAATCTAAGTAATGTAAATAAATGTATACATTTATATTAGTGTAAATAGTGTGTAATGGGATATAGAAATATTTAAATTTTTAAATGATATGAGAGAAGCATACCATTGTGACAAATTATGTGTAAAATTTTGTCAAATAAAAATAAATTGACCGACTTTGTATTGTTTCTAACTAGTACGTGGTTATTTTGTTGGTAGTTAAACGTGCGAAAGGTTAAAGAAACTGTGCTGTCATTTGACGAGTCTAGATTGGTGGATTGGTTGTGATGTCACTGGGTGGCCGTCGCAATCATGGCGGAAGTGAAAGGTCAGTTCAGTCTCTTTTTCCACCTTTAATTCCACTTTAATAAGTCGAGGTCTGTCGATGAAGTTCAGCGTGATGTTGCGATGAGTCTGAGACGTGCGCGTGTGTGTGTGCGCGCAGTGTTTCCCCTGTGCTGTGTGGTGCAGAACTACGCCTGGGGTAAAGCGGGGCTGGACAGTGAGGTGGCGCGGCTGGTGGTCGGCGGAGACCCTCAGACACTCATCGACGAGGACAAACCCTACGCGGAGGTATAGCTCATCCCTCCTTCTCAGCGAAAAAAATCGCCTGAATAGGAAATCTTTTTATGATATGTTCAGTCTGACACAGCGAGTGAGAGAGAGACAGTAATGCATGTCAACAACGATTATAAATGAGTTGTGTTTTACATCGATGCAGTTATTATGATTGTATTGCACCAATAAAAGTGTACTCTCTCTCTCTCTCTCTCTCTCTCTCTCTCTCTCTCTCTCGAGTAGACTATTGTAGTCATAATGAGTTCTGAGCTGTGATGTCTGTCTGTCTGTCTGTCTGTCTGTCTGTCTCCCTGGAGCTCTGGATGGGCGCTCATCCCAAAGGAGACGCTCTCATTAAAGACAACCGGATTTCCCAGACCACACTGGGTCAGTGGATCTCCGATTTCCCAGGATGCCTGGGGTCAAAGGTCAAGGATACGTTCCACGGGCAGCTGCCGTTCCTGTTCAAAGTGCTGTCGGTCAACACGGCCTTGTCCATCCAGGCGCATCCCACCCGGGTGAGCGACTGAGCGTCTGTCCGGCCCGTGTCCGGAGAGTAATGGTGTATCTGCTCTCCCGGCAGGAGCTAGCTTCCCGGCTCCACGCACACTTTCCAGAGCACTACCCGGACAACAATCACAAGCCTGAGATGGCCATCGCTCTCACGTCCTTCGAAGGCCTGTGCGGCTTCCGGCCGATGGACGAGATCCTGGCGTTCCTCAAGAGTAAGTGATGAGTGGTTTCTTCAGCCGATGTGTTTTCATCGCTTGTGTCCCGCAGATGTCCCAGAATTCCGCACGCTGGTGGGGAGCGAAGCAGCCGAAGAGCTCCGGAACGCCCAGGGTGACACGGTCAGGACCTCGCTGGCTCTGAAGAAGTGCTTCACTCGCATGATGAACTGTGAGAAGAAGCTGTTCGTGGACCAGCTCAACATGCTGGTCAAGCGCATCTCGGAGGAAGGTGGGGGAGGAGCTTCTCTCGCCCCCTCTGATTCGCTCTGCTCTGACGGCTGTGTGATTCGCTGTTATCCAGAGGCTGCAGACAGAGACACGTCAGGAAGTCACGGAGAGCTGCTGCTCCGGCTGCATTCCCAATATCCCGGTGACATCGGATGCTTTTCCATCTACTTCCTCAACCGCATTCTGCTGCAGCCCGGGCAGGCCATGTTTCTGGGAGCCAACGAGCCACATGCCTATCTGTCCGGAGGTCAGAGATCACACCACTGTCTCACACTTGAATGATGTCTTGATGGGCGGGGCCTATTATTCATTTTTTTTTTACAAACTACAAGATGCAGTGGCTGATTATTTTTGTTTTGATTGAACTTGACAGACTGTGTGGAGTGCATGGCCTGCTCGGACAACACAGTACGGGCCGGTCTCACTCCCAAATACATCGACGTGGACACACTGTGTGAGATGCTGAACTACAGTCCAGCTCCAGCCAGTGCCAAGATCTTCCCCTGCGTCCGGGACCCCTCGGACCCCTGCGTGTATCTGTACAACCCTCCGGTTCCGGACTTCACCGTCATGAGGATCCAGGTCTGAGTCTCCGTGTCTGTCACCGGGCCACACCCTCCTCATCCTCCCTCTCGCCCCCCACAGGTCCCGGGGTCGGTGCGTCAGTACACGCTCAGCGCTCTGGACTCCGCCGGGATCCTCCTGGTGATCGAGGGCGAGGCCGTCGGGTCCTCGACCGCCGCCCTGTCTGACCTCACTCTGAGAAGAGGGTCCGTGCTCTTCATTTCAGCCAATGAGAGCGTCTCGCTGCAGGTGATGTCATCGACAGGCATGACCATGTTCAGGGCTTGCTGTCTGCTGTAGGCGACCCCAGTGGGACCGGGAAGAATCGCGTATGTGACGCGCGAGAAAGAATGTGCCGCATGAGCTGGAACTCCTCATTTATTCCTGTAGTTATTATTATTATTGTTGTAATGTTGACATGCCTTTTCGCATCGTAATACTTGACGTAGATCAAAATCTGCATGTCTTTTTCAAACTAATTGGACCGTTTTGGTTAAAGTCAAGTTCCGCTGGACCAGATCAGACTAGACCGGACAAACCCCAGACTTTACTTACTTTACAATCATTTAGCAGACGCTTTTATCCAAAGCGACGTACGTGTCATTACAATTGATCACGAATCAACAATTTCCTGGCTGAAGGTCTGGGTCAGGTGGACTTTTCCCTTCACCAGCAGCATGTCCAGACCACCATGGTCAGTCTTTTGGTTGGTTGTGGGTTTTTGGGAGCAAAGAATATGGGTTTTTTTTCTTACCTTCTATTGATTATTATTCCTTTTAATTTCTTTATTTCTTTTTTGTTTGTGTGGTCCCTAACCGAACCACAACCTGCCAAACCAAAGAATTCTGTGTTTTTAAAGCGACAGAACAGATTTTTTAATAGAGTTCTGACAACAGTCATACGTCCATTCAGCAGCAACAAACTTCTGAAACACACAAACACTGGTATAATGGGAACAATGTATTAGAAAAATTCCCAATATTTATTTGCAGACGTTGCTTTTCGCTTTTTAGTTCAGTTGCTGTGAAACAACTTTTATTCCATCACTACAAAATGTCTTTTTTTCCCAATTATTTATTTTGTTTTCTTTGCGCTTTATTATAGTTTGCGTATTATAATATGCGTTTGCACTAGCGGTGTGAGAGCACAAAGGATTGTGGGATTGCCCCTGTCCTGACGTCCGTTTACTGTAGTTCTGTGGCCGCACAGATGAACTGACCTCAATCAGATTATATGACGGTAAATTGCCGCGTTTTGAGATGCACATACGACGGGATCCTGCATGAAGGTCTTGAAGAATGATTCCGGAATGTTGTGAGCTGTACAAGAGCATGTGAAAGGAACTTTGCGTGTAATCCCAAATAAACTAAGCGTATTGGGAGCGGCGTGTGTCGTTTCTTCTCTCCTCAATCCCACGTTTAGATGTTTTTGTTATTCGTATCAGAATCATTTCATGGCTAGACATTAATGAACGTACTGGAAGAACAAAGTCAACAGCCATTCAAATGATATTCCTGTGGTCAGACTTGTTGGGTCTCCTCCCTTGGCTCTTCTTCTGTGATGTCCACTGCCGTCCTGAAGCGCTCGCACAGACCAGCCTGTCCGGAGGGTCCCGTGGCTGTTTGAATGACCGCCGTCGGCTCCAGTGAGTCCATTGTGAACATGTGCTTCTGGATGAGACTGTCTGAAGGATCGAGGGCCCGGTAGAGCTTCTGCAGGGCCTGCACGTCCTCCAGAGCATCATGGGCTGCGTAGGAAACTCCCAGGACGCTCTTCACAAGATTCTCCTGCTTGAAGCTCTGGATCCCACTGTCTTTGAGAATCTGCCGGGACAAAGGAAGAGTGTCCACAAATCCAGAAACCTTCCTCTGGAAGTCTGACCTGAGGTGGAATTCATCTAAAGCTCTGGCCAAAACCAGGCAATCGAATTTGCGGATGTTGTGGCCCACGAGCAGCGGTCGACCCATCATCTGTAGAAAGGTCATGAAGGACACCAAGGTTTCCCGGAGAGAGCTGGTGAGCACTGGCCGCTGGTGGAGGAACAGACGCTGCTGGCTCACCCGGAGACCCGTAAGCCTGGACGCCGCGGGCTGGATCGGCCGGCGAGGAACCATGAAGAGGTTGAAGGTGTGATTCCCGCTGACTGCGGCGAGCTGGACGATATCACACTGGGGACCTACAGGTACACACATGGCCAGAACATAAATCAAGTGGTCAGAAATCTCAATAAAATGTGGTCACGTGAGATGGCCCACAATTATTCTTAGGTTTTGACAGATTTAGCAAGAGTTCAAAAATTGTACTCACAATGAGTTTACAATACCAAATGTAAAAAAAAAAATCGTAAACACAATTCTCGCCTATTTCAGGCGTGTTTTTAATACCGACATAACAAAGTGTTTAATAACTAGACTCTAGCGAGGCTTGCCAAGTACGAACGTCTGTGGTTCTAATGCTAAATGTGGTTTGTCAAACAACCTACCCAGTCCGGTGGTCTCTACGTCAAAGAACACGACACTGAACGGCTGCACGCCGACCTCCATCACTCTCCTCACAGATTCGCGCCAAATCTGACAGAACCTGCCAACACCGCTCATCAATATTCATTAGGTGGAGTGACGTTCGTAAACGGTTATCGCCTTCAATCTGTGATGGTTAACCAATCCGCTAATCGATTTCCGAACCCGTCTCTCGTAATGAATATTAACTAGTGTTAGTGATTGACCACCGCTCAGTAGTTTGAATAATTAGTGATTTATAATTAACGTTTTATAATACCAAAACACCAGGATTATTCGATTAAAGTGCCGTATTTCTCAAATATAAGATCGTTTGATTGCTGCCTGACCCGCTTGGATCAGGACTTTTATTTTGAAAACGAACCCTGGCGTCGCGCCGAATCCGTCCTGATCCATTATAACGCACGCGCAAGCATCCGCACGTCTGCTTTAATAATAACCTCGGATCTCCGGTGTCCGGACGGATTCCGCTTCTGTTCTAAATTGCAGATGCGCGGTTTCTTCTGCAGATCGACGTTGTAGCTGGAATTTGGGGTCAAGAACAATCCGGTATGTGCGCAACTTTGAATTCGATTAACTGTCATAATTACATAAGCCTTATATATCTATTATGCAAAAAACGAATAAATATTATATTAAACATTTTGTCAAGTAATTGTTTGTAATACATAACATCTGAGCTTTTGCCATGTGGATTTTGTAATCTTAATGCGAAATGTGGAAAAATTGCATAATAGTGACTGTTTTTATTGTTTTTCTGATTTCTTTTCTGAAAAATAAGCATAGACCTGTTTGTGGACTGTTGCATAAGCTCAGTCCTCGCACTGTATATTTACCACGGTGACGGCGGTTTCCTCAGGATCATGAGCTCTCAGGTGAGGCAGAACTTCCATCAGGAGTGTGAGGCGGCCATAAACAGGCAGATCTACCTGGAGCTGTACGCCTCCTACGTCTACCTGTCTATGGTGAGACCGGTGTGTGTGTGAGTGTGTGAGCGAGCCACGGACTACACACTGACCCGCTGCGCTCCTCCTCAGGGCTTTTACTTCGACAGAGACGACAAGTGTCTGCCCAACTTCGCCAAGTTCTTCCACGAGCAGTCCAAAGAGGAGCGAGAGCATGCGGAGAAGCTCATGAGCCTCCAGAACCAGAGAGGAGGACGCATCTATTTGCAGGACATCAAGGTAAAGGAGCAGAGTGCGTGCGGGTCGGCTGGGGACAGCGCTGATGTTTGCCGTGTGTGTTTGCAGAAGCCGGATCGGGACGAGTGGGGCAGCGGCCTGGAAGCGCTGGAGTGTGCTCTGGCTCTGGAGAAGAACGTCAACATGTCTCTGCTGGAGCTTCACAAGGTGGCGACTCAACACAACGATCCGCACGTGAGTAAAGTGACGAAAATGTTTCCATTATTGATAGACCGCAGATTCTGAATATAAAGCGGTAAAATGTGCTAAATCATTTGCAATTCAGCCGAAGCCGTTTGTCTGCAAAGAAAATTAAAAATTAAAAGTGGATGAGCTTGAGTGAATCGACTTCACTACTGTTCAGGCCTGTAATGCTGCGATTCGACCACTACACAAATCTGGCACTCTTGAGCAATTTGTAACTCTCAATTTCTTACTCATAACAAAAATCGAGACTTTGCTTTTGCTGTTTTGATGTCTTTTATTTTGTACACAGAGTGATTTTCCTCTGCCGCTAGGTGTGTGACTTCCTGGAGACGCATTACCTGGACGAGCAGGTGAAGTCTATGAAGGAGCTCTCTGATTGGGTGGGCAGTCTGCGGCGGATGGGCGCTCCTCAGAACGGCATGGCGGAGTATTTGTTCGACCAGCACACTCTGGGAAAGCGCGGCTCATAGCGCAGACAGTTTCCTTCCAGCAGCATCGCACGGCTGACTCGTCCTGTCCGCCCTCATGTATCCATCCACCTTGTGTGACATTAGGGTTCCTAACTGATAGGTGAGTGATTACAAGATCCTTCAAAAAGAATCTCAGTCCTGATTGGTTGGGGAAAATAAAAACTGGAAACCTGAGATTTTGTTTTTTCTAGAAGAAATGAGTAGAAAGACAGTAGCAGGTATTTTTGCTTTAGCAAGATTTTTTGCATAAACGGGTCAATTTTAATTATATTGCAATGATTAGCCTATTATTTAAAATTGAAGCAAGATTTTAATTGTCCGCAGATATTATCCTAATAAAATAAATTGCTGAACAGCCATGGAAGTGTTGTTCTTTGATGTTATTCAGATGCTCTCTACGAAAAGTGCGAGCCGACTGCATGCATGAATAGTTCACGAGAACGGGAAGTGAATCAATGATCAATGAGGTAAAGTGAGTGAGATTGCCAATATGGCGAGTCATCGAAATTTTGCTCTGCATTTAACCCATCCGTGAAGTGAACACACACAAACCCGGAGCAGTGGGCAGCCTAAGCCTTGGCGCCTGGGGGGCATTTGGAGTTCAGTGTATTGCCCAAGGACACTTAGTTGCAGACCCAGCCGTAGAGGATTCAAACCTGCAACACGAGTCCAAGTCCCCAGCCACTGGACCACAACTCCTCTTGGTTGTGGTTTATCAAGTAAAACTGAAAAACCGAGTCGACTTCTAAACATGGTCTACTTTTTATGTAACCAAGGAAAGTCACGTGATCCACCCGTGTTCAGGTCTTAGACAACAGAGCTACTCTCAATCTCGACTCGATCAAAAGTCTCTTCTTGAAGCAGGAAGTCCGAAGTTTCTCAAAGCTCATCCCTGGTTTTTAGTGCAGCACCCAGCAGATCCTCCTCAGCCAATGAGATCCCAGAGTCGTTGGGAGAGTTGTGCTGATTGGCTGTCTGCAGGGCAGTGGTGGGGCTGGCGCTGACAGGATTGGTCGAGCCGGCGGGGCTGCTGCGGTTGAGCTGCCAGGGGTTGTTGGCAGCGCCATTGCAGGAAGCGCTGATGTTGTTGTCGATGTGGCTTCCGGAGCTGTTGCAGTGTGTTGTTGGGGTCGTGTTGACGCTTCCTGAACTGTTGCTCTGAGCCTGAGGCCACGGAGTGAAGGAGAAGGTCTTCTCTCCAGGCCCAGCCCGGGCACTAGGGGGCGCCGATTGCCCCTCGCCCAGAGGAGACGTGTCCAGGGAAAGCCGCAGAGGAAAGGGCCGGCGTGACAGCAGCCCTTGATTTGGACGCACCTTGGGCAACGGACACAGCTCGGACAGAGGGTCGGGAAAAGAAAAAGCCGGAGCAGACGATTGCTCGCCATCTTCACCAATCCATGGAAAGGCAGATGATGGAGGTGGCGGAAGATGCCCGGGCGTGTCCAGTGGCGCCAGGACTTGTGACTCCGCTGGGGGTGGAACCAGGGAGGTGGAGCTGTCGCCTTGGGGTCTCCGAGGCCTCGGGCGTGGCACGGGCGGTGGGACGCAGTGGATGGGTGTCTGAGGGCAGCTGTAGAAGCCGGGTCTTTCGTAGAGAGGCATGGAGGAGAAGGCGTCCTCTGCCATGTCGCGCTGAGAAGCGTTGCGGGGCGTCAGGGAGCTCTCGTGGAGGTAGAGGGGGAATCGTGAGAGCGGAGCCCGAGGACGCCGCCGCAGCAGCGAGACGCGGGATGCAGGGTTGGACCGCGAGAAGCTTGGAGACTGGATGCCAAAGAGTCGACTTATGCTGCCCAGGAAGGGAGTGGAATGGTTGGCCTCCTCATGTTCCTTAATCTGCTCCAGATTGTGCTGAAATTCCATTTCCTCTTTGGGAACGCTGGAGGAGGAGGAGGGTTGTGAGAAGGGTGTGATGGCGAACGGTGTGTGTGTGTGTGTGTGTGTAACCTGATGTCTAAAGCAGAACCCATGAAGGAGGGCTTGCGGTGCTCGGCGCTGGCGGCCGTGTACGGCGGCTGTGGCTCGGATTCATTCCAGTATTTGTCTTTCTCCACCAGAGGAACCAGGTCATACATCTCATCCACTGAGAGCAGAGAGACCTGAGTAACACACACACTGCTGTTGAGTTTTACCATGGAAGCAGTTTTCATGGTAAACACATGCCACTGGCCTCGGATTACCTGTAAATTACGGTCCACCAACCAGTTGGTCTCAAAGTCGTCATCATCCTCCCCGAATGGATTAATGAGCTGCTCTGCCACCTGAGCAAACCAGTGTCAGCATAACCAGCCATTACATCGCGGGATCGAGTGACGCATAGTGCAGATAAACAAAGGAATGCGAATGCACCATTTTGGACATTACGAATTCAAAACTGATTTGGTTTCTTAAAGTCCTAATCAGTCACAGACGAGTATCGGTGAATACTGGGAATGTTGGAGAATGTACACAGCCTCAAAATTTCAATGCATTGTGGGAAACGCATTCGAAAGCGATTCAGACGCACCTTCAGCCAGCCCACGTAGAAGAAGAACTGCAGCAGGGTGAAGATGGGCACGTAGAAGTCAAGCTTGTGACCAGCGTAACCCTGGGCGGGGTCAAGGAACTGTCGACCAATCAGACAAGTGGAAAAGAAACTGTACACAGCCACCGTCACTACCTGTCAGAGATGGATGGTGACATATTCAGTTCGGATCTACAGCGTCAAACTGGAAATATTAGTGGAGTGGTTTGTTCTGATTGAATTCATCACAACATAAATGATTACGGCCTCCTTTAAATAACCAATCAAAAGAGAGATCAGTCCGATCAGACTCAACCAATCAGAAATCACGTGGCCTTGTGGGAACCAATCAGAAATTGCAGTCTCGTGGCAACCAATCAGAAATCAGAGGGTCATCAAGGTAAGATCATGTGTCCATCTATGGATATTCAAAACACACAAAAGTTTCAATCACAACAACTTTGAATCAAATGATTTCCTCTCACGTTCAGAAGGTTTGGCATGACGGACATTAACTCGAGACGTTCTAGTTAATTCCGTCCTCTGAGAGGCGAGTAGAGGTCAAACCTGTGTGTAGACCAACGGCAAACTGATCCAGTCGTAGCCGTAGAGCCGCATGCACTGCGAGCGCAGCGTGTTCAGCTCCTGCACAGAAGCGCACCGACGCTCGGTCTTACCGCGGACGCCGAGGCGGGACTGCACTTACGTTTAAGATGGCCGTCATGGCCACGTCGTTGTTGATGCGTCCCTCGGCTCGAGCTCTCATGGCCAAACTGACGAACCACATGCAGGGAACCCAGAACTTGTTATGAGGCGATGGCAGATCCTCCATCTGTCTCAGCTCCTCCGCCGTCATCAGACCTGCTCGACCACATCAGTCCAAACGTGTTACAGTGGTGCCTTCGACTTACAAATGCTCTGCTAACGATAGTTTCAAGCTACTTAGCGCCAATATTATGTCTCTAGTTGCGAAATATGTTTCAAGATATGAACTTCACCACTAACATGCTGGGATATACTGTACGTTTTGTACATAAACGACAACACGCAATCAGAAAACAACAACTAACAAGCGATTGTTATAACCCAGGAACGTAGCTGTACAGTAACTTGTGTTCATTGTTGTTAGCCGCTCCACCCAAAAGCTAAATGAATCGTATTTTTATTCTTTGCGTTAGTCCCACAGTACTCATTTTTTGGTGTTTTTTCTTTTTTCTTTTCAATAACTGTTGTGTGAGATGTTCTTGTGACATCTACCAATATTTTATCATTTAAATGGAAAACTATTGAACTTACGGGGTCTTGGAACGGATCAGGGAATTTGTAGACATTTTTGCCTTACGAAATGGCTTTCGGAACAGATTAATATTGTCAGTAGAGGTACCACTGTGCGACATCACTATAACTGAAAAGTTAAGTCTTTACTACATTTCTATCAGTTCTCAGTTAGGAATGTGACATCTACATATTCCGAAACATGTTCCTGGCAGAATCTGAAGGTCACAGAAGCAGGCCACTGAGGCAGAGGAAATGACTTTCGAAATGAGATTTCCCCGCTCGGGCCGGAACGCTTTCTCAAGAGTCAAATCTGTCTGTAATTCCTTCCTGTTTGCAGCTGGAGTTTAAGACCCCGGTCTCCGCTGGGTACCAGAACAACAGCGCAAGCCGTAATCGCTCTCTGATTAGCCCCGCTCACAGTCAGAGCTGCGGATCAGAGACGTCACAGACATTCTGTCCGGCCGGGCCTGGGCTCACCTGCTTGCACCAGGTGGTTCATGGTGGGGAAGCGCTTGTAGACGGCGGTGCTGACGGAGCGGTAGATCAGGACGCCGGACAGGTTGGCGTAACGCATCAGAGTCCTGCGCACCAGCCGTGTGCCCTCATCAGCGCCCCGCACGTGCCCGCTCACCAGCGCCGACAACCTGTCCGGCCACGGGACGCTCTCAAACTGTCCCCACCAGCGAGACACCACCAGAGTCACGTAGAAGCCTGCGGGGGCATCACACACGCTTCATGAACTCGACGTGGCGTCCAGCCGGTGGTCTGCGGACCCTCACCCAGCACGAAGGACACGGGGATGAGTTGTGCGTATTGATCGCAGTACATTGACAGCTTCTCGAACATCCTCCGCTGATCTTCAGTCAGAATACACCTGTCACACACACACACACACACAGACAAAACGCAGGTAAAGTGTCATGAATCATGTCATCACCAGCTTTGTCATCTTTCATTCATTTCGTTTCAATCGTACAAAGTAACATAGTCTACAATGTTTTTAGATATAATGAATGGATAGAATTGAGGGCATAGTGTGTGTGCGTGTGTGTGTCTCACACTCACCTGTACGTGATGCTGATGCTGAAGTACATTAGCGTGAAGATCAGCAGCTCGCGGTACAGCAGCTTGTAGATGCTTCCCTTCCAGCGCAGGAGAAGATGATAGAAGGTGCCCAGACGAGCGTCTGCCACCCGCCGCGAGTATGTCACCGTCATTGCTGCCCCCCCGCATCCAGGACCTCACTGCTGCCCACTTCTCCAGAAGCATCCAGAAGACCTTGCGTGTGGAAGCACAAAGACATGACCATTTATACTCGCCGTGCCCAGAAAACGCCCCTCGGGTCACTTGACCCACTAATCTGTTTCCTGGTAACAAAGAGGTGATTGTGACACAGTGTGTGTGTGTGTGTGTGGGGGGGGGGTAAGCTGGTATTCGTTTAGAGGAGCCGTTAGACTGGTTAGCAGTGTCCCACTAACCCGACATTACTCGACGTGCATCTCAAGTGCACAGACACTGATGAACACCGAGAAGTGAAGCCGAGGCGGCTAAGCGAATCCTCACACGAGGCGTGACGCCCTCTGGTGGAGGGAATGCGCTGGAGCAGCGGAGCGCATGCAGACGAGCTGATCATCACAATCTCCTCTGAGGACCATTAAAGCAGGTAACTCAACCGAAGAGCTCCAGTTAATATCACTGCGGATGTTCCTTATCTGAATCTTCCTCACCGTTTAATCCTTTCTAGTGAGTTCCAAGTCGTTATCGTTTTATTACAGTTACAGAATGATCAACCTTTCTCAATTAAAACCACAGAACGCTACAGTTCAGTTACTTCTGTTTTTGTTCCACATTTCTAGAAGTTGTAAAGAGTACCTGAAAACCATACTTGAGTAAAAATGCGGATATCTTACTGAAAAAATGACATTACATGTTACAAGTCACCATTTCCAAGAGGACTTCAGTAAAAGTCGTAAACAATCCTATTTTAACAGAACTTAAGTATTTTACTCTAAAACACATCATGTGACAAATACACTCTTTTTGTATGAGGTTTTATTTCCTAATACGAATAGAAATGAAATGTAACATTTCAACGTTTCAAAATGGCAGAACAAACTTGATAAGAACGAACAAAAAGTTAGTCTTCAAAATGGGCAAAAAGTGTCTTAAGCACCCTGCAGATGGCGATATCAGCGTAACAAGTGTAACAAGTTACAATGCAACAAAGTGTTCATTAAGCTAAGGAGTACACATACTAAGTAAAAGTTGCTTATATACTCAGTTGAAGTATAAAGTAGCCAAAATACTTAAGTAACAGTCACTTTTTTCAAGTACTTTACACCTCTACACATTTCTAATACTTAGTTATATAGAAACCACTAAATTCCAAACGTCTCATGTTAGTACGGTGGATAATTAACAAATGTGATGATTTGTGCTAAAGTGAACGAAAACTAATCATCAAAGTCCAACCTGCAGGACACTGAGCTCTCTGAGTCGAACAGAATAAATCACCGCTGTATGGTCAGGAAACACGAATCAGTTAAGCTCATAAGTCTCTTCTACGGTTTATGGATTGGATGCTTCTTGTAAAGAAATGTCTTGTTTTGATGCATGGAAAATTTCAGTGGACTTAAACACGCGAGTTATATCTTCTAGAGTGCAGGAGGCTGAGGATATGATGATGATGATGATGATGATGATGATGATGATGATGAAGAAGATGACTCTCGGGGATGGACGCGTTTGAGGGAATTCATCAGGTGCAGCTCTCCTCCTCTCCTCCGCCTCGATCCGGCCCCGGATACGAGCTACTGCTGGCGGGGAAGTCTCGGATCGCCGTCTACTCCTCGCCAACCTTCTTCTGCCGAGGTCAGACGCTGGAGGAGGACCGATGTCCTGTCGGAAGGTACCAGAAGATCAGCTGCAATCCTGAACACCACGATAGACCTACATCTTCGTTAGCACAGTCGCTCTCTAGTTCTGTCACTGCACAGACGTGACAAACACTTCTAATGCTTTGGATGTTTGGCATTTGGTAAAATGTGGTTTATATAGATTAGAATTAAACTGGACATTACGTTTAGTTGTGATTAACTAACAGTTAATGCTTTCTCGCTCTCTATCTTTAAACTGGACTGCTTATAGAGTGACAAATGTTTTAGATATTAGACATTAGCAATAGATCAGACTTTCTTTCTCTTCTCCTCCCGTGTGTGCCACCTCCCCGTGTGTGTCTCTCTCTCTTCCTCAGCTTCTCTTTGTGTGTGTGTGTGTGTGTGTGTGTGTGTGTGTGTGTGTGTGTGTATGTGTGTGTGCGCGCGCCTCTCTTTCTCTAACGTATTTTTAGCGTGTCACGCGATGTTTATAAACCAAAGTCAGGTGAGGTGTTTTAGAAGTTCGATAGTTAACATATTCAGGAGAAATAACCCAATAATAAGTGGTAAACACTTTCATCCGGAAACATTTAGGCAGCATGACCGGACAAAACCCCGAGAAAGAGCGGAACTAAATCACACACATGACTCGAAAAACAAAATAGAGCAGTTGTTCGGGAGTGTCACGTGATCAGAGGAATCATGCCGCTGGCGAGTCACGTGACACGTGATTGACGGCGGGACGTATTTCCTGCTCCAAACCTCAGAGGAAAGTTTCTCAAACTGTCCGAGCAACTCAAAACAACCGGGACGCGCGTCGATCTTCCCGCCGAGCTGCAGATCACGCCGCGTTTCGGATTGAGGAAGACTTTTGGAACGTTGTTTCGTCTAGAAGCGGCCACAGCTGTGGATCGTTCGCCGCGTGGGCGCGCTCTGAGCGCGGCTCGCGGGACTCCTCAAGCCGGCCGCACTGAGGGTGAGCGCGGGGCGCGCGCACGGGAACGGCCGAAAACGCCCTGATCTTGTGCGCGTGATAACGATATATTTTGTATAGGTTTCTGGTTTTTAGTCGAGGAGTGGTTTTAGGGAAACTGTAAAGAAAAGTGAAGATGGGTGTAATATAAGATGGGTGACTTTTCTTAAAACTGTACCATTGAGTTAACTCAGAGTATGATAAAACGTAGACAAAATAAAAAAATATAAATATTTTTGTTATATTCAGTTCTTGTAAATAAATAAATTGTAGAAATAATATGTTGTAGATAATATACATTTAGACTGTAATTTGTTTTCAATTTTTTTGTATTACAAAGTCATACAAGTTTATACGTGTTTTTTTTTTCTTTAAGATTAACACGTTTTCCTTGTGTTATATTGATATCTTCAAGGATATTTTCACTCAACAAGACAGTTTATGATGATGCTGGTGGTGGTCTTCCTTCAGGTTAATAGACCTGGAGCTGGAGTCAGGAGCCGGGTCAGGGGGGGAGAAGATGCCCCCGGAGGAGTCGAAGGGCCCCAGGACCCGTGAGGCCCTCAGCATGTCCCGGCTGCGCAGCTCCTCGCTGGAGATCAAGGAGAAGGGCGGCGAGTTCCTGCGGGAGCAGCTGGACGCGGCGCAGAAGGTCCGTCATCCCCCAAGCGCTCGGGCCTCGTCCTGACTGACCCTGTCTGTGTCCTGCAGGAGCTGAAGCTGAAGGACGAGGAGTGTGAGCGGCTCTCTCACGTCAGGAACCAGCTGGAGCAGGAGCTGGAGGAGCTGACGGCCAGTCTGTTTGAGGTCTGGCCACATAGTGTGTGTGTGTGTGTGTGTGTGTGTGTGTGAAGAGAAATATTTTTGTGTTACAATATGTAGTGTGTTTGTGGTTCGCCATGTCTCAGGAAGCGCACAAGATGGTGCGAGAAGCCAACGTGAAGCAAGCAGGTGCGGAGAAGCAACTGAAGGAGGCTCAGGGCAAGGTGCTCTCTCTCTCTCTCTCTCTCTCTCTCTCTCTCTCTCTCTCTCTCTCTCTCTCTCTCTCTCTCTCTCTCTCTCAGTGTCTGTCTGTCTGTCTCACTGTCTCTCTCTCTCTCTCTTGCTCAGATTGACGTGCTGCAGGCAGAGGTCTCCGCTCTGAAGACTCTTGTTCTGACCTCCACACCCTCGTCCCCGAACCCTCAGCTCCACCCACAGCTTCTGTCTCCGGGCTCCAGCCGCGCCTCCTCTCGGCCCCGGGGCCACACGCGTAACAAGAGCGCCAGTGGAGTGCTGCAGACGCTGCCGGTCGACCCGGACGTGGCGCTGAGGGCGGAGGAGAGAGAGGTGAAGCCTCGACCACCAGGAGCCCCATCTGACCCCAAAGAACTGAGCCCGCTCTCTGTGTGATGTGTGTCTCAGCTGGACTCTGTGTTGTTTGCCGAGTTCTTGTCGTGGAAAGAGTGTCCGAGTCTGGAGCGTTCGTCTGCCTTCATCAGCCGCGTGTATCGAGAAGACATCAGTCCCTGTCTGTCCTTCACCTGCATCGAGGTGTGTGTGTGTCATCACTGCTCTCTCTCTCTCTCACTCGTCCGTGTGCTCTGCAGCTCTCTCGCTCAGTGCAGCGAGCGGTGGAGAGTAACTCTCTCAGCGTGGAGCCGGCGGGATTATCATCTCCTCCCAGCGCCAAGAGCGTCCAGTGCGGCGGCCCGAAGTAAGAACACACACACACACACATACACAAGCGCGCGTGATGATGAGACACTGGTGGTCTTCTCGGGGTCTCGGGGAGTCAGGATTGGCTTTAACCACCTCTGATTTGGGGTTGTGTTCACAGCGGTTGCCGGACGCCTGTAGAAACGTAAGTCACTGTCCTGCATGACTGTCCGAAAAACCGACTCACAGCCTGAAACTCCTGAGAAAACTAACAGCAGTAGCAGACTATTGTATATAAGCACTATGCTGTGTGTGCTAAACTGACTGGTTTGAGTTTGACATGAGTCTGTCCAATAAGAGCACAGAATGGTGTGATTGACAGCTGTTCTCCTCTGCAGTAAGTGTGCGCTGAGCGGCTTGTCCCGCCCCTGCAGACACCGGATCAAGCTCGGAGAGAAAGAGAGTTACTACTACATCTCTCCATCCTGCCGAGCACGAGTGAGTCTCTCTCAGTCTCTTTCTCACGCTGATGATGGTAATCGTTTGTTTGCTTTATAGATCACCGCCGTGTGCAACTTCTTCACTTACATCCGTTATATCCAGCAGGGGCTCGTCAGACAAGAAGGTGAGAGAGAGAGAGAGAGAGAGAGGGGAACCTCCATCAGTCGTTCAACTGTTGATCTGTTGCAGTTCAGCAGATGTTTTGGGAAGTGATGCGGCTGCGGAGAGAAATGGGCGTGGCCAAGTTAGGCTTCTTCCGGACCGAGGAGAGTTAGCTGCTTCAGCATGGGAGGTTTTCCAGACTGTTCATGTTTGATGTCTTCCTCTAACATTTTAACACTCCAGTAAAGATCATGTTGTCTAACACACACACACACACACACACACACACACACTACTGTTTCTTAAACACTTTTTGAAGACACTCCAAAGTCGCTTCTGTGGTTGTCTCCGAGCAACATTCCGCTGCTTCCTGTCTCGTGACAATCAGGGTATTTCCCATAATCCCACTAAACTAAACCATGTTTGTGTTTTATGAGAGCAAATGTTTTGGGCTCAATGTTGTGTCAAAAGTTTTGTTTCTATTTTACATGTGGTGATTTGGGCCTGATAAAGTGTTTTTTTTCTCTGGTGTTGGATTAATAAATGCTTCTTCTGAACGTGAATGTCTTGTCAGTTACTGAACACATGGGAACACTTCCACGACCATGTTTCCTCACTCGGGTGATTAATACTGAGTAGAGTTTGATCCAGCATCTCATTTGCCATAATACGGTTAGGTGAACCACGCCCCTTGCCATAGTAGGGTAGAAAACCCTCGGGCTTGCGTAGAAACACCACTGTCACCTTCGCCATAGTAGGATTAGAAACAACCCCCCCCGGCGATCACCTTCGCCATAGTAGGAATAGAAAAGCAAACCCCCGCGATCGCCTTCGCCATAGTAGGATTAGAATCACAACCCCCCGCTGTTGCCTTGGCCATAGTAGGATTAGAAACCCAAAACCCTCGCGATCACCTTCGCCATAGTAGGATTAGAAACTCTAGAGCTTGGTTGCCTTTGCCATAGTAGGATTAGACCCTCCATATCCGCTCTCTGGACAACCCACTGTGCCACACCCTCTCATTGTAGGGTTAGCCCCACCCACCCCATAATCTTTGCACAGTTAGATGCACCGATCTTGTCTTAATAGAGCTTCAGTGTTCAGCAGTCAGATCAAATGTACAGGCATGTAAGAAATGCATGATTTTTATTGAATAAAAATGTTTTAGATTGACAGTTTGAAACAATGGTCACAGACAAGATTTTATACCATGATTAGCAGAACAACAAGAAAGTCTTCCTCCTCCACGCTCTTAAACATGAGGGTGGCTGTAGAACTGACCAGCAGCAGCGTGTGACAGGAGACCAAGCGACGCTGATGCATGTCTGGGATACGCCAGCAGGATTTACCCACACAGATTTAAAACTTCTGGTTTAACGACAGAAACTGGGCATGGTTGACCAGCGTAATCCGGTCAGACTGGCTCAGCTCCTCCTCTGGCAGCATTCTGACTTCAGAGACTCGGCTCTTCGCAGACACAACCTACAAACACGCTTGTTGTTAGTGCCTGGTGTTTATCACATGCTCTTTTTCAAGATTAATCCTTACCGCTGGTAACCAATGAAGATCAGCATAATCAAAGCCACACCCCCAAACACTGACATCACTGCAGCAGCGATGGAGGAGGGAGAAAGAGGCGGGGCTTCTGGCTCTACTTAGAAAACAAGCACTGTGTTGATTCACAGGCTACACGGCCTGAAGGGAGTGGATGCGGCCGCTCACCTGTGCAGGCGTACGATCCCGCCGTGTTCGCGCAGTGCAGGTGCGCGGGACACACGGACGCAACAGTCGCACATTCATCAATGTCTGAAAGAAACGATTATTACAGGAAACCTGAAAGTGAAGTGTTGGAGTGACGGACCGTGGCAGGTGGGCGGCTGCGGGGTCCAGTGATGTGTCTCGGGGTCACACGTGACCTGAGCGGCCCCTCGGAGCAGGTACCCGGTGGGACACTGATAGATCACGGTGGAGCCACACAGCAGAGAGAAGCCCAGACGGAGCCGCGGGATCTCGCCACAGACGGGATCTGAACACATGAGCGTGAAGGAAGGTTCCGCACATACACAGCGGTGAGACCAGACCCGCGTCAGGCTCTCTCCACGCCGACAGGTTCATCCGGCCGAAGCTGGCGTGAGCGCAGGGCAGCAGGTCGTCCACCCGCACAGTGTGAGCGAAGGGGTCAGAGGGCACCAGCCGGATGTGGGTGTTGTCACAGATGATGCGGGAGAGAGACACGGAGCCTAGAGATTCCCTCTGGGCCCGGCTGAACACTCCGTCATTCTGCCACCAGAACCTCCAACCAAACACTCGTTTAACAGACGGACGATGTGAACGGACAGGCATTCGTCTAGACGTGATGTCACCTGTCTCCGTCTCGGAGCGCTCTGAACTGTTTGGAGATCAGGCAGGCGAGCAGCGGCCCCACGCGGCCCCCGGGCAGAGCGGGCTCCGAGATGCCACCCACCCACACGTCTATGTTCCGGACCGTCCCGTAGAGACGCAACAGCTTCCTGGCCAGCAGCTCGTTACCCAGAATGCCCGCCAGGTGCGTCAGGTTGGCGGGAGCGGCGAGGCGGCAGAGTTCCCGCCAGGCGCTGTAACCTGCAGACGACAGGAAGTGATCAGCGCTACGGGAGCAGACCAGGAGACCTCGGGGTGGTTTGCCTTGCAGCCCGTGGTCGCGTCCTCTCTGCAGGTTCAGCGCCGCCAGGTCGAGCGGCACACCACCCTGAGCCTGGAAGAGCCGCTCCGTCAGTTCCTCCACCATCATCTGATCCGCTGTCTGCAGTTTGGCAGGAGACATGAGCAAACCACGCAGCACCGGGTCGATGCCTCCTGATGCCGAATAAACCAGACCATCAAACCCGCAGGATGATAGACGTATGCGTGGGCGAGAAGATAGGTCAGTGATGGATGAAAACTGACCTTCTTGCAAGATCCTCCAGGACGCAAAAAGCGAGTGATGTAATGGCAACGCTGGATGTGAAGGGCTCAACTGGTAATCGGGTCCAAGTCGGTTCACAACCGGATGCACGGTCACGTGAGCAAAGCGGAACGCAGCGGTGGAGAAAACGTTGGAGATGGTGGGGTCGGTGGCGGGGTCATACCCCTTGTACTGGGGCATGAGCACAGAGTTGGCAGCACGACCCAGGACACGAGGCAAGTAGTGATTCCAAGTTAAGACCTTGAGAAAATAACATGTTTTAATGAAACTTCACACAATCCAGGGTTTTCCCATCACCTGGTGGACAGCGCCCAGGATTTTCCTGACTTCCTGGTACAGCGTATCCGGGCTCCAATGAGGGTTGATCCAGTGAAGCTCCTCAGCCAATCGGTTGTGCTCCCTCAAGAAGAGCGTGTGCAGCGCGATCATACCCAGGTGCTCATTGGCCCGAGAGTCACCTAAGACACACCCACAATCACTGTTAACACCTTAGAGCAACACCTCGTCCCGTCACAAACTTTAAGACTGACGGAAACCTGCTTGGAAGCAAAAGGATTTATTCTGCATCTCTGTTGTGTCCCGTGTCCACGTGGGCTCTGCTTGCTCTCGTGGTCCGCAGGGGTCCAGGTGGGGCTGTGTCCGGGGCAGAAAGGGCATGAGGTCGAGACCTCGGTCTGATCGGAGCCGGTTTACAGAGAGCAGGCCCAGGGGAGACGAGCGGTTCCGGAGGGAAGATGCCAGGGCGTCCGAGCTGCCGTACACCATGTTGGCATCCACAAATGCAGTTATGGCGTTCAGCTGCTCCCGGTGCCCGAACGGGACAGAACCACCCCGACAACTGGGAGCAGAGCGGAAAAACGGCATGCAGCTCTGAGAGCCCCACCGCGGGTCGGAGGAGGGGATCTGTGGGACGACAAAAACAGAAACGACACTTTTTTTAATCCTCTCGTCTCATTCTGAGTGACCTGCCCTGGAATGTAGATCACCAGCCGACCGTGCCCCTAAACGCTTTCAGTCAAACCGGTCAGGCCTCGCGTGGAGGAGAACTGTTCTGAATCAAGTTCTGCTGAGCCCTGGTTCAGTGCTTGGTCCACTACGGTTTTCAATCAACACCACACGTTTCTAGAACCACTGGATTCTGTCGCTTGTTTGCTAGCCTAGTTGAATCCTCGTTTTGGCTTTGTTTGCTTCAATTTGTGCAAAGCAACTACTAAATTACCAAATCACTAAGCAATGTAAACGCTCAGGCGTGAGTTTACACACCGGGATTGGGAAACAGGGCGTGTCCCGGCTGCAGGTGCGAGTGCAGTCGGCTCCGGTTCTGAAGGCTGAAGTGCTCGGGCTCTGAGGGGTCAAGGTCAGGTCGTGATCGATCCACTGCCCCCACTCCACCAGCAGGTGAGATAGCGACGAGTCCAGCGAAATGTTCTCGTTGTGTGTGTGCAACACCTCCTGCGACACACTGCGCACCTAAGAGCACACACACACACACACACGGCTCCCTAAGCGTGTACAGACGGCCGTGTGTTCTTACCGGAGGCAGGGTGAAGTTGTAGTAGGTGTGTTGCGGGTTCCAGCCCCGCGGCGCCCCCTGCTGGTCCTCGTACTCCGGCTGTAGCCAGCGGGAATATGGGGTGTTTGCTGCGCCCCACTGCGGTTTCTCCCTGCAGAAGCCAACAATAATTCGCCTGCAAAGTCGTGTTTCGGGTCTCTCACCGGTTGTTGCAGTGTCCCGTGATGCTGCGGTAGCGCTCGGACAGACAGTCGTGTTTACAGAGGGGTCGCAGGGTCTCTGAGGAGCAGCCCGTCGCCTGCAGAATGTTCTCCATGTCTCCCTCGCTGAAGAGCCCTGAAACACACTCTGGTGTGACACGTGTGGTTCAGTGTGTGTGTGTGTGTGTGTGTGTGTACCGCTGAGGTCCGGCTGGTCCATGGTGTGCGTGTACACCATCTCCCTGATCACCTCCACCGTGTTGTCCAGGAGCTCGGCGGATCTGAGGCGGGTCTGCGTGTTGGGACCGGTCTGCTTGAACAGGGCGAGCAGGTCTCCGGGCCGGACGGAACCATCGGACGCAGAGATCTTCACCCTGATGGAGAAGTACAGAACTTTATTCTCACTGGATAGGTGGCAGTTGTGGCCTAGTGGTTAGAGAAGCGAACGCTTGATCACAGGGTTACAGGTTTGAAGCCATCTCACTCACTTCTTTGCTTGGTTGAAGTGCTCGTGCAGATTGATTTGCTCGACATTCTCACCTGTCTCTGGTGCGCGTGTACGCTGCGTCGGTCATTTCCCGCGCTCGACGTAAAGCTTCCTGAATCACAGTGGAGCCTAAAAACACTGACAAAAAAAAACACACACTTACATTCACATAAGATTACATTTAAATACCATACATGTGAATATAGAATTATACATTACATACCTGTTGCATTCTGGGAGGTGAAGTGAGACGCTCCAGGCTGCAGGAACAGCATCAGGATTAATGTCAGCGAGGAACCAGACGCCTGTGACACGTTACAGCAACAGATCAAATCAAGCTTTTCCACTGGAATCAATACGTAAAATACAGCATTAATGTAAAATAATAAATATTTTTCAATCAAATCAATTCACCTGTAGGTCTTGAGATTACAGCCAGTGATATAACCAAAGTTTAAACCGCTGAAGTGATGTCTTCTAAACACTTACACATTCGATTGCAAAGCTAAGTTTGCAGATAAATAAAATATTACATTTAAAATTACAGTAACAGCAGCAGCAGCAGCAGCAGCAGCAGCGGTCTTTTAGGATTTCCAACCGTTTAATATTATAACAATACTTTTCTTTATACAACACAAGTAAAAAATCTGCCCATGAGGCGATACAGATAATACAATAAAGCTGTACTATACTGAAAAACCTAGTTTACAGACATTTTTATAGCGTGACACTAACACAGACTACTAAACACAAGCTGCTCTTACCGAACACTGCTCCGGGGGAAAGTCCTTCACCTGCATCTTTCTCTTGAACGGAGCGGGACACAGCGGTAACGGAGGATGAATGTGGTTGGGGTTCTTCGCAATGACATTTATACGCTCGAAAAGTATGTGCAGAATTCAGTAATCTGTGCCACTGGTGACAACAGCTGGACATCAAACACCGCCAGACACAGAGCGAGTGTCCGTAATCTTCACCGCATCGCTCGTCCTCCTCATCACCGCCTCACCTGGTTGCTAAGCAGCTGGAAATGGTTGCCAGGCGGAGTCCGATTGGCCCAAATACAGTACACAGATAAATGGGAAACTTAATCTAGGTTTCGGTGACGTCACGTTAGATAGCTGACAGAGAGGCCGACTCATCACTACTAGGGACTTGTGTTCCTTCCTGATGATGGACAAGAGAGGGAACAAAGACAAACACACAGACGGACAATCACAGAACAGAAACAAAAACATTTCACGATATTCCAGGAAATCACAATATGACTTTTAGACAAACGGACTGATAAAGCGGAGAAGAAACCGCGTGTCTGTGTGTGTGTGTGTGTGAAGCGTCTGTCCTCACACACACCTGGAGAAGAGCGTAAGGCCACAGCAGCGATAAGACAAATGAGAAAGTGAGGAGGATGGAAGATTCCAGAATGATGACTTTTACAGGCCTTAGTGAAGATCACAGCTGAAATACAGTGTGTGTGTGTGTGAGAGAGAGAGAGAGAGAGAGAGAGAGAGAGAGAGAGAGGACGAACGACAGCGAAAGCAATAGCTTTTAACACGGGAGATAATTTTGAACCAGTAAAAGCACCATTGCCATCGTAAATTTTTTTTTTCATCCCTTTGTCTCGCCAGTTCAGTTCAGAGAATGAACGAAAACAAAAGGAGAGAGTGAGACGATAGAGAGATAAATTAAGCATTTTATTATACATTAGTAATATTGAGTGTGTGTGAAACACTAACATGCCATTAAAGTGAATGAAAAGTCAGAATGTTCCAGAAGCTTCGCCAATGCTTGGGGGTCTCAGGCGTGTTGGGACCACAGGAAGCGATCGCAGCGCTCCAGCATGGTCTGAATCAGCGCTCTGCAGACAGACAGGAAGGAGAGACGGCGCGGGCTCAGCGTGTGAGACAGCACCATCTCCCGTCTCACTCTTACCTTTGTCTCTTCTCAGTCATCCGGAGCAAATCACAGACCAGAGAAGAGCGAGAGCTGAAGTCCACCTGCACACCCTGCTCCTGGAGGGTCCGCAGGGCGCGGTCCGGCCCAATGACGCAAACCAGTCGCAGAACGATGTTCTCGGGGCTGACCTGAACGCTCCGGTCAGAGGACGCAGAGCTTACAGCTTCATCAGGACAGGATCCATTGACGGCGCCGGACCTGCACCGGGACACATCACATGCGGACCAGCAGATGTTCTGGGAGATCTGAAGAATCAGCAACCACTCGTCCACTGACTGGGGAACAATACCTGTAGAGAAGACAGACAGAGAGAGAGAGAGAGAGACAGAGAGAGAGAGAGAGAGAGAGACAGACAGAGAGAGAGAGAGAGACACAGACAGACAGACAGACAGACAGAGAGACAGACAGACAGACAGACAGACAGACAGACAGACAGACAGACAGACAGACAGACAGACAGAGAGACAGACAGGCAGACAGAGAGACAGACAGACAGACAGAGAGACAGAGAGACAGAGACAGAGAGAGAGAGAAAGAGAGAGATTATTAGGGGTTATTAGAACAAACAAAGCGCTTGCAAGTTAGAGTTCTGTTTACCATTCTCTTCCTCGAGGAGTGTGATGTCATCCAGCCTGCAGATGGCGCTGAAGGCCTCGGTGCGCTGGTGCAGCTCTCGGCACAGATACAGATAACCAATCCAGTATCTGAGAAAGCAAAACACAGCCAATCAGACACGTGTGCTGTACAGGCTCCGCCTCTGCCGCCGCACACACCCGTGAGCGCAACACGAGTCCAGCATCTTCCTCTTGGAGTCTTGATCCGCAGGCAGTCGGATCAGCAGCGAGAGGAGACGGCCGTAACCCCAGCGGAGGAAGTGAGAGCGCCACCTTCAGCACAAGAGCAGAACTGGCTCAGCCTGCATGGGTGACGCCGCATCAGAGGGCGTGTACCTGGGCTGTCCGTCAGGTGTGATGGTGTCCACCCGCTGTGGGGCATCATGGGACAAAGCCAAGGTTAGCCAATCCTGTCGCAGAGATTCTGGCTGAAGAAGAGAGCCCAAAAAAGACAAGCTGTGGGCATAGAAGAAAAAAAAAAAAAAAAAAAAAAAAAAAAAAAAAAAAAAAAAAAAAAAACACCCATTGCATCATTAATCATTAATCACCCATTGCATCATTAATTTCTCATATTCTGAGAAATTGGAAAAAAATGGATGAAAGAAAGATAGATAATTTAATAGACTAATAGATGGAAAAATGGGATGGATGGATTGAAAAATAAAATGAATGAGTGAAGCATTATTAAAAGTACGAGAAGCAACCATACCGCTGCTGTTCGGCCCGTGACTGGATCAGATTGTCCAGGTAAGGCAGGAAGTGACTGGGCGTGGCCATGGCCATAATGTCAGAGGGGAGGATTGTGGGGTAGAACTGAGGGAACGCTCGAACAGCCACCTCACCATGCTTCTCGTAGAGTCTGAAAGGCCACGACAACGACGATGATGAGGATGATGGTGTCGTGTGGAAGCTCGAGACGTTTACCTGTACAGGTGCGAGAGGAGCAGAGGAGCGCTCCAGGGCTGAAGGTCTCTCAGGCTCCGCAGGGACTTCAGCAAATCTCCCTTCTGGATCACCTCCACCACTTTACTGGCCCGGGTGAACTCTACAGCACAGCAGAGGAGGTCAGGTGAGAAGATGCTTCTGATTTGTGGCGATGAAATAACACACAATAAAAGAACACAGGAGGACCGTACCCAGCATCCCAGCAATGAAGGCCTGTAGCACTTGACGCTGCTCGCGGTATCTCAGCATGCAGGTCCTCCTCACCCGCTCCTGGTCCAGGAGGAAGAAGTAGCGGCGCAAGAAGACGCAGACCTCCTCTGTCCCGCCGTCCGGCCGCTCCTGACGTCCGCTGGGACAGCCCAGCTCCAGGTAGAGACACGCCAGCTGTGAGAGCTCCACCTGCAGATCCACGGGCAGCGGCTTGGGAGAAAACAGCTGTATCAGCTCCACGGCCTCAGACAAGGGGGGGAACGCTGCTCGAGATGGAGCGCTGAAGCAGGGGGGGCTCTCTCTCAGGTCCTCTTCAGCAGCAGCCGCAGCAGGTGGTGACAGGATCTCCGGCCGTGCCACAACACAACATGACGGCACATCCTCTTCTTCTTCCTCGGTCTCTTGGGTTTCTCGAACTCGCATGATTCCATCCTCTGGACCCAGGATCCTCTCCAGAACCGGAACCCATTCCCAAAGAACCTTGCTGAGACATACCGGGTCCAGGAAAACCATGGGGTCCTGGATCTGAGAGCTGCAACAGGAGATGTATATCACTGATAAAACATCAGAATTTAACTTGCTCCATAGATCATGTGCTCCTCACAGGACTTTCAGTGTGGCCAGTCTCAACTCCTGCAGCTCCGACTCTGAGCTAATCTGGTCGGGACTCACTCTAAAAAAAGATAGACAGACTTTCATTCATCCATCCATCCACATAGACAGAACAGATAAGACACACACTCACGGGTGGTCAGCGTCTTCAGGAAGAATGCTCATCTGCTCTGTGACTGGAACATTCTCTTTGAGGTCAGCTCGAGGCCAGAGTTCAGAGTTCATCTGAAGGGTGTTGATCTTCTTCGTGGTCTTTTTCACAAAACTGGAGACACTTTCACAGCCAAACACATTATCCGTCAAAAGCCAGTTCATCAACAACAGGGTGTAGAAAACAGTCTGCAGTAAAAGTACGCCTGACTCTCACTTCCTCATCAAGCAGCCAATAAGAGGAGAGCAGAAGCAGCCTGGCAAGGAAATGAGAAGTGAAAGCGGCTGGAGAGTACTGCGTGTACCTGTCCCTGACGACCTGCAGGGCGACCCGCGGGGGCTTCTGGAGGAAAGCCGAGGGCAGAAACTGCAGGCCGAGATCAGACCTGTCGCTCTCTCCACGCACAGACCGACAGTCTTCAGCACAGAATAAAGATGAAGCCAAAGCGGAAAAAAAAAACAAATAAAAAGGTAGAATGTGTTTTTTGTTACTTTTATTGAACAATGACAACTCCGAATAGAACATGTATATTGTTTATAGAGTGATTACAGATTTGTTTCTTAAATAAGCATCACGTATCAGGCCACAGACTGGGCCACTTCCCTTTTTTCACTCTCACCATTCTCCACCTGCTCCTCTTCGGTGAAGCTGAACTCCTTCAGCCGCTCCTCCTCAGCCATCGATTGGTTGGTGAGGGAGTTGGTGTCCTCGTCTGATTGGCTGCCCCGGCGGCTGATGACGCGGTAAATGCCGCAGTCCAGAACGTTGAAGCTCTCCTGTGGACAATAGATTGAGACGTCATTGCCGTGGTATGTTTGATCCACGGTGGCCAAGGCTTCACACTCACATGTGAGGAAATGCTACTCCTGCGGCTGCTGCAGGCCGAGTCCAGTGGCTCCAGTTTGCATATGACTTCCTCCAGCTGACCGATCAGTGGCTGCTGGGAGGCGGAGTTTAGCTGAGACTTCAGATGCTCCACCCGTTCAATGGGGAGAGACTTCCGGGCCTAGAAGCATGGGGGCGTCAGTCATGTGATCCGGGGAGCGGTGGGGGTATGTCTGTACCCTGGATGTGATGAGGACGTGCGGGAACATGCAGCAGACGGTTGCGGCGAGAGTCCAGTGCTCTCTCTTCATCAGTCGCTCCACACAGCGTTCGGCAGCCACCAGCGACAGGTGAGAGAGACCACCGTCAGCGTGAAGACAGAACAGCTCGCTGCGGAACACAGCCACCTCCAACAAGTCTACACACAATTACATCAGCATTTCTACCATTCACTTCGTATGTGAAATTAATGACTGACATTCCTTAGCAGTCATGATTCGATTTTTTTTTTCCTCTATTTGCTTGGACATGAAAAAAAAAAAAACACGTGTCTGGTCCAGTGATTGGTTGACTTCATAAAATGCATGTAAGATAAAAAAAAAAAACAACAGAGGGCCTGAACTCTGGAGCCCTCACCTTTAACCTCTGTCCAGAGCAGAACCTGCCCACTGTGAGGAGTGAAGATGTAGATTGCTGAATCAGTCCAGGTGAGGAGATTCTGATCTCTATAATACACACAAAATGACATGAGGTTAGAGTGAGTGAGGAAAAAACAAGAAGACGGAGTAATAGAAAGAGACAGTGACGGTAGAGAGAGATTGAGAAAGAGAAGATTGTAGATTAGTAAGAGAAAAAAAAAATGTGAGAAATTAAGATATTTACAGAAAGGGAGAAGGTGAACATAAGATGTACATTGTTTACACCCCAATGGGGAAATTTCCACGTTGCAGCTGCAATACAGTGATAAAAACAAGAGAAGGTTGTGAAAAAGTATATTCAATTTAAAAGACAAAAATGTACAAATATAGAATATATATACACACACACACACACTAAAGAGGTGATGGGTAAATCCACCGTGAACTGTCTGGACATTAAAATAGATAAAGAAACGGCAACACAGAAAGAGGGACAAGAGACTCCGAAAGACAGATAAACAGATGAAAAGAGAGAGAACCAGAGAGAAAGTACAGTTACCCGAGCGGAAGAAGCCGTGGGAAGGCCACAGACTGTGGACTGGTTCTTGAGAGGCTGAACTGTGCTTCACTCCTGCGCACACACACACAGAGATCAGGACTGGTGAGGTGACTAGTGAGTGTGTCGGGCAAGTGAGAGTGTCGCACTTGTGTGAGATGAGGGGCATCGGGGGGCAGGACAGCAGCTGCTTGAACTGATGGGTACTCAGCACCTCTCCGTTAAAACCTGCCTCCCAGATGCGTGAGCCAGGACGAGCGCAGTACAGCAGCTGACCCCGCTGACCCTGCAGGAAACACGCCCCGTACTCGCCGTCTCGCTCTTTACTGCCCACGCGCCAAAACTTCTCCCTGGCACACAGCAGCAGGCGTGAGAACTCAAACGCTCGCAGACGAGGACAGGTTTGACGCACACCTCTCAGTGTCACACAGGTAACAGCGTGCGAGCGAGGAAATCAGCAGGTGACCGTCAGTGTATCCCAGCTGAACCACTCGCGAGTCTACGGTGGTGATCGTCTGAACTGGGAAGATGACAAACCCAGAGCCCTGTGAGAGTGAGAGAGGAGGAGGAGGAGGGGGGGGGGGTTCAAACGTATCCTGAACTTTCTGGGTGAAAGTGAGCTGAAGCAAAGCCTCAACCTTCTGTACCTTGCCGAGTTTAGAGGACGCAGCTCGAACACAGGACACTTTCCCAGAGACGTCTCCCACAAACACCCGGAGCGCCGCCGAGTCCCAGCACAGCGCAGTGATGCTCTGCCCGCGGTGCTCCCACGACACTGAGGCTCGCTCTGGACGTCCGCGGTGCTCCAAATGAAGCTCCCACAGCACCACAGCACCCTGACTGACACACACACACACACGCATGCACACACTTATTCCTCCTCTACACAACAGTAAGGTTGCACTTGCTCCAATGCGGCTGAGAAAGACTGACAAATGATGTGTAAAAACAAATGTTGTGAGTGATGTAGTCACCAATTATGTCATTGAGAAAGATGGTTATTTATGTTATTTCTTTAAGAGACACATTATTAGAATAAAAAACCTGGTAGTGATGGCAATGAAGTCTTCATCGTGTGGGCAGCACGCGACCTGTGTGATCGAGCCTTCCTGTGGTTTGAACAGAACAGACATTTTGTGGATTAGAACTAACACATAACATTCCCACACGGGTTTGAAAACAGCCCGTGTAAGGTCAAGGTCAAATGTAACAATGAGGTCAAAGAATAAAGTCGTTTAACAAGAAGCAGCAAAAGCAAACACACATGCTGCAGCCGCTTTCACTGACCAATTAGTTAATTGTGTGCTCTTACTTTTGGATGAAATTAATAACAAATTAAAAACAGATTAATAAGGTCAGAACCTGACCTCTGCTTTTCTGCTTTCAAAGTAAAGCTTGATAACAGCCGTCTGTCTGTGTCCATCAAACAAAAATGTGCTCACATTCAACTTTTAACATGCTTTTGTGAAAATGTTGTCATGCAACAGGAAACCTAGTTTAATAAAACGACTGACGGTCAATTATTAACCAAACACTGTTATGCTTGTGTGTGTGTGCTGAACCGAATCTACCCGATAAGACAAGTTCAAACGCTGTGTTTGTGTGAGAGCTGAGACGCCTGAGAGAGACACCAAGTGTTTGCGAAGTGACCGTACTTTGTGTGTGAGGATGAGCTTCTGCTTCCAGCCGTCTCTCTGGATGAGATGAAGTCCCCCAGCAGACGTGCCCAGAGCAAGCCACTTCCTGCTCACCGACACACACGTGCACTGCAACACACACACCACACTAGTTACACAGAAGGCTTCATTACTTGACATTCAGAAAATAAACGTTGAATTTAGCATGTTAAATGAGAGCAAAAGAGACGGTAAACAGACACGTTTGGTCAATTTCTTCGTGCACGGCTCTGACACACTAGATTAAAGTCTTACTTTGATCCGGCCTGAGTCGAGTCTCAGCGCGGACAGCAGCGGGTCCAGACAGTCGAACTCGGCCAGGACGTGAGTGCAGGAGTCAGGGACCGCTGGAATCATCCTGCAGCACGCTGACAAAACACACACCATATAGAGACAGATAGAGTGAGACAATGACAGAGAGCAAGGGAGAAAAAGAGAGAGCCAGAGTAAGGGAGAAAAAAGACAAATATAAATATGCTGAGAAAGCGAGAGAGACTGAGAGCAAGACAGACCGGTGTGATTCTCAGTTGGTCACTCTTCTTCACAAGCGTGTGCTGGTCCTTCAGGTCTGTGTGTGTGTGTGTGGAGTAGCTGGAGGGGCTTCCACATCCCACCTCAGTCTTCAGTCACATGATTCCAAGAAAAGCCAACTGGAAAAGCATGACACACACACACACACACACACACACACACACACACACACACACTTTACTTCAGGGTATCAAATTAATCACAGTGAATAAAGTGTGAATAGCTGCAACACACTCTAAACTAGTTAAGCTCATCAGTACATCATCAGCTGATGTAATTTAATTGGGCAAATATATCGATCAAACACCGTTTTAAACGTGGTGAAAAAGTTCTTAGTTTAAAAAAGGTTTTAGTTGGAGTATTGGATGGATGTTTAGGTAAAGGCATTTTCGTATTACTTTTCAGTTCTAACCCGGAACCGAACCCTGACAAACAAACACGCGACTATAAATGTCGATATAAAAGTTGAATCGGTATCAAATCAAGGCTAGGCGTTAGCCGATTAGCATGACTCCAATCACGAGACCAGACCCAGAAACGCCCGGAACCGTCCGAACATCTGCGGACCCGCGCGCTGACCGAGCCGTGGGTATGATACTCAAAAAGTGTGTTTTAATTATTAAAGTTGATTAAAACAGCATAAACCTCATCTACAACAATTCCTCCTCCACCACCAAGTGCTCAACGGTTAGTTTGAAGTACATATAACTAATGCCTTTTACTCACGACGTCCTTCCTTGAACAACTCAGAGTATTTCAGAGATTGAGGAAACTTACGGAAGAATTGTTGTAACTTTATGGGCGTGTAAGAGAATGTGCGACAATTCTGTGCGACTTCGGTAACTATCACGAACCGACAGCTCAGCGTGCAGTTCCCAACATTATCATGGAATTAAAGTGTTTACCTGTTTGTGCTCCAGCAGTATTTAACGATGTGACATTACCAGATATACGGGGGAAAAGATGATGATGATGATGATGGTGGTGGTGCAGAATTGAAGTGAAGCGCGTGTTTGCGCTGCCGTGTAATGACACACAGCTGACTGACTGAGGGAGGGGGGGTCACCGGCGCTACTTTCCAGTAATCGCGCCCTTTAAGAGGCGCGCGCATTGATTTCCGCTGAGCACGAGGAACTACTTGAACAGGAGAATTGGTTACTGAACACAAAAACGAACGTGGGGTCGAAGTTCATGCAACAATTAACAAATCTACAATGTCCACGTATGTGTAATAAATGATCAACATTGGTTGAAGGAGAAATATTCAAATTGACTCGACAAACGCACACATATGCGCAGGCATCCCGGTAACCACTGGTGGTGGACTGGTCCATTAGAAGATCTGCTTGTGGTCGGTATTGATCAAGCTGATATTTGAGATGCTTGTGAGAATAAGAGTTCCATCAGCAAGCAAAAATAGCAGAAGCTTCACCCTTCAAACGTCAGACAAAAGGTTAAACTTGATTACGAAGCCAAACTGATCTTGAAGTTCATTACACCAAATGATGAAAAAGAATCGTCTCCACATACTGAGCGTCGGAACCGTATTTGGATTTCACAAACAAAGCATCGTCATTGAAAGGTCAGAAAGTCTTTAAATCCCAGTGCAGGTTTTTACAGGGCACCAGTCTTATTCATGCATATAATCCAGACAGGAAGTTCACGTGAGATCAACGGTTTCTCCCTGCTTGACTTCCTCTTCATGGTTTTAACAGTCTAACTAGCTGCTCTCACTGGTTCCTCATCAAAGAACAATCAAAGAAACTGGTTTAAAGCAGGAAAGGACCATGACATGACTTTACATAGGCTTTATTTGACAAAGCGTCCATAATTCAGTGCAGTATACATGACTTATAAGCATGTATAACAGTATTGCTATATTTCCGTCCATTCCTCCTCAAGACTCCGGCAGGGATGCAGAATTATCTGCAATTATTATTCCTTATCAACCATGTTTCCCTCCACTCGGGTCCTTTGCATTAAACGGCACACGTTCCTGAGCGATCCTTTCTGCGTCTTAATCCAAGTTTGGTTGTCGTACAAAAGACGAACCGTTAAAAAGTCATCTCATTTAACAACAGAAACAACAGAAAAGAACAGAACAAAACTAAGGAGAAGAAAATGTGTTATTTCTAAACTGATGCATCCCACAATCCAACAAACCAATCGGATGGCAGAATCGCCCCGCCCGCTGACACGCTAGGCTCTGATTGGCTGGAACATCCGCACGCCTGGCTCGAGTCGGCGGACAACAACCTAGAGACTGTGTTCCTCTTCCTTTCTGAAACAAACCCAGTCTTTTCCATCTGCTCCTCTTCCTCAGGTTTTCCTCATCATTCGCCGTGTTTGCCAGGCCTGAAACTTGCCGTATGCTGCCTGAAGCATTTCCTCCAAGTGACCTGTGAGCTGTTGCGACATTCGAACACACCGTTTAATGGAAAACCACACGCAAACAGATGAAATCAAAACCTTTTATACATGAATATACATTTTCTGAAAATGACTGTAAACGTATTATAACAGTACAATGTCTGTCGAGACAGAACTCACGTTAATGCTCAGATACTGACGCTGCATCTTCTCCTGGAACGGACGAAGCTTGGACAGCTGAAACCTCTCCAGGTTGGACTTCATCTTGAGCACCTGCGGGTAGATGTGGGAAGTGAGTGTGCGCACGCATGCGTGTGTGTGTGTATGTGCATGTGACCTTCTCCTCCAGGAAGGGAGTGTTGACGGGGAAGCAGGACCAGAAATGTCTCAGCAGCTCTCCAGCAGCCGTGTAGAGATGCTTCAGCTCGCCCTGAACATCTGCAGGAACCAGCTCTACATCACAAAGAGAGACAGCACAGACTCACTTTCTGTCTGTCTAGCTATCCCTAGGTAGTGTGCAGAGCAGCACTCACGGCTGACGTTCTGTGAGCCCCTGGCCTGCATGAGAAGACCCCCAGGTGACAGCGCTGTGACCGCTGAACTGGCCGCAGTGCTGGACGTCACCTGCAAAACATCCACATTCTTCAACCAGGGGACGAGACACTTGTCAAAAATAAGCAACAGTTTGAGATTTCATGAAGAGAAGCAGTGTGACCAAGTGAGACCTCCGTCAGACGAGGCCTGTAGCTCCTCATCTCGGTCTGGATGATGTGGACGCAGCTGATGATGTCTTGACTGGAGGTGTAGCGCTGTGACTGGAGCGGGACCGGGCCGTGGGAGTACCTGACACACACATACATACACACACACTCTCAGGGTTGCGTCAGAAGATAAGAGTGGTCAGGCTGAGCTGTACCTGTCTGACTTCTTCAGGTTCAGAGCGATGGTGTTACAGCCGGAGTCGCTCTCCAGGTCGCCGTACTCAATGGCTTCCTGCAGCTTCACCTGAAATGCCACCGATGGGGTTAATCTCACACTGTCTCTCAGAGACACACACACACACACACACACACACACACTCATCAGCTCTCAGTGTGAACATCCCACTGGGGTTATATATCAACCTGTCTATCTTCCTACCTGTCAGCCAATCTGTCTGTATGTCAAAGACTCTAATCCAGACCTGGGAAAGCTACGGCCCTGGGGCTACATCCGGCCTGTTAAACATTTTAATCCTGCCCGCCGAACTTGTAAAAATTAAATGAAATTCGGATATTTTTTTCCCAACGTAAATCTGGTTAATCCGTTATGAAGGTTTATTTTATTTTCTTTATTAGCACATTTTTAAAAACGGAACCATATACACAAAATGTGCGTAAAAGAATTGTACTAGTGTATTTTTAACATTTATTTTTACGCATTTTTGCGCATATACGCTTATGCACCGATCTTTCGCTGAGATCAGTCAGACTAATGCCACAATCTTGCTTCTCTATAATTTATTCCTTTAGCTCAAAGATTATTTTATTTTAAAACCTTGCTCTCGCATTAATTTCTGCACATTTTCATTCATTTTCACGCTTTCTCCTTTCCTCTGCGCTTCCCTTGGATCCATAGGAGTTCAGTACAGCAATTGCTCAAACTGGTTAATTTTTGCACAAAAAAATTATTGAAAAGAGTCTTCACACTATTTGCAGTACAGTATTCCTTTCTGTTCTAACCTTTTCTTCGCGATCACAATGTGAAAGACTGAAAATAGCATCACGCTTGTCCACGCTTCTGGTTCTTGCACCAAGGCGGAGTTCGTGAAGGGAGGTGCATTTTTATGAATTATGCATTTGTGAACCGAGGTACTACTGTATTTCCTTCACATCCCCCACATTTTCTCCAGCCCGGTCCGGCCCCTTTGTCAAATGTTAGAACCCAATGTGGCCCATGAATCAAAATAATTGCCAACCTCTGCTCTAATTTACCGATCATGTATGTTTGTCCATCAATCTACCTACCTACATGTCTGTCTGTAGACAAATCTACCAATCCTGTCTGTCTGCCCATCAATCTACCTACCTACCTGTCTGTCTGTCAGTCCATCTACCAGTCCTGTTGGTCTGTCTGTCTAGCAATCTACCTACCTACCTGTCTGTCTGTCTGTCTGTCTGTCTGTCTGTCTGTCTGTCTATCTATCTATCTATCAATCAATCAATCAATCAATCGGTAGGTATTCTGTCTGTCTAGTGTGAAAATCCTCTTCAAATATTCTTTCCATCTACAAGTGACACTTTAAAATCTGGAACGCTCGATCTGCCACTAAAAGTCCACTGTAGAGCTTGTGTTAGGTCATGGGTTCAAAACCCGAAAAAGCAATATTGTAGAAATGTAATGTGTTCAGAAGTACCTTTTTGAGTGGCAGCTGGAAGAAGTCGGAATCCCTGGAGTTCCCGTCAGTGCTGCTGGTTTCACACGTCTGATCCCCAGAAACTTCTCTACACGCACGGAGAGAGACAGAGCGGATCACAACCCGCGAGAAAACACGTACAGCGAGTTTTCGTAAGCGTCAAACTCTTACGCTCTGCGCAGGCCGGCTGCTAGCACCATGGCGCTGTGGTGGTTAAAGCGCTTGATTATGGCGGAGTTGCTGTTCTCTCGGTGGGATTTGTTGGTGGAGTTTGATGTGGTGGGGACCGCCGTCGCGCCATAGCCCTTCAGACACACACAAGTTCAGCACGGTGACACCGGTCAGGCCACGTGTCTCTCACCTCGTCCAGGGTCTTGTCCTCCAGTGACAGCAGATCCACCATCGGGTTCTTCACGCCCTGCGTCACTAAACACTTCAGGCCTGAAAAGACAGTCTCTCTGTTTATCTGTTTCATTTGATTGTCTGTCAGTCCTGATTACCTTTCTCGTCCTGCTTGGCACACTCGGAAAATATATCCTGCTGTCCCGTGCTGATCCGGTCGCGATGGAAGTAATGTGACTGGAAGAAGCGCGTCCAGAAATCCTTCTCCGTCAGGTTGTGAGGAACGTTCTCGCCGTACTTCTGCTTGACTGAACAGATGAAGGCACACAAAGTGCAGGAAACCCTTAGAAACCACTAGAAAGCAGGTGGGCTTCCAGGTAGAAGGGTCACCTGTGGGGTAGGTTCTGAAAATGGACTCGATGATGTCTGAGGTCAGGTTGTAGCGTAAGCCATTACAGCCATCCGTCTGCGGTCTGATGTCAGCCTGAAAACACACAAGTACAGACATCTCACTGCCACGACAGACAGCCATTGTTATCAACAGACAATTCCATTGCAGCAATTCCATTGGATTCCTCAGCATTCACCAGACTGATGGTCACACCCACCAGGAAAGCTGCCGAGATGCCCACTTCTTGCTTTTTGTTGTTGGTGTGGGAGTTTTCCACTGAGCTCAGGCTCATCCGATTGGCCCAGAACTCATCGGCGCTGATCACCTGACTCACCACCAGATCCTTGTAGAGCTGGAAGAGGACAGGGTCTTCCTGGAGCATCCTGAGAACACCAACAAGGCCGTGTGACTTCAGGTCAGCTCTCGGCAGAGCTCACGGGCATCACCTGTTCTTCTCCTCCAGCTCTTTGTTGGCCTTCTTCTTGAACTTGGGCAGGAGCTGCTGGAGGAGCTCTTTGGTGTCCTCTCTGTCCTTCAGTGCCGTGCTCTCACTGGCAAAGTGAAAGGTTGTGCTCTCTCGGTTGTGCAGGACCAGCTGCAGCTGGATCTTCGCCTTCCCATCAGGACTGATCTTCTGGCCTGCGTAAGGAAGAACGTGACAGACCAGGTGCAACACAGCCACACAATTCAAGCAATGTCCACTACTTCCCCCCCAGACGGTGACAGAAACTCACAGTGGATGTCGGCATACAGGTGGCTAATGGTGAACCGGTCCTTTCCTTCCGGACCCCAAGCTATCCGCTCGGCCATCAGGTAGAGAGTCCCGTCCTGCTTCCGCTGCCGGACCCTCTTCACCACCAGCAAAACCTCCTCGGACAGAGACGCCATCACACTACTACAGACAGACAGATTTCTATTTCTATCCTTGATCCAGATCAGAAGTGAAACTATAGTTTACCGCAGAAAAGCGCCACAACAAAAAAAAAACATGCTAGTTTTAAATCACAGAGACATACATCACTGTGTAAATGTAATCACGGCAGATTCGGATTTGACACCGAACTGAAAGAATCACAAAGACGTTTAAAAAAAAAATTTGCCGTTTTAACTTGAACACGAAAAAATGCATGCATCAATGCTCTTCATCTAAACTACAACTCACATTATGTTCACATTTAAACCTGGTCCATCTGTACCTGCACCAGAACGCTGAACTCAGCCGGTGACTTTATTCACTCAATAAACCCTCACCTGGCGCCCCGAAGATGCTGAAGCCAAAGCCTCAATAGTGATCTTGTGGTAGTCGGGGTGAAATCAGTGTAAATGACGGGACTTTGTGTTTATAATCACTGTCGTTCCGAGAGCCGAGAGTGACATCGGCTCTCAGATCCGCCATAGAAACAACGTGAATACCGGAACACCAACGCGCCGACATGTAATGGCGGAAACCGGAAATAGTTTTAAAATAAATGCATCGTAACATTTTATCTGAAAATGCCACCATTTTTACAAATATTTCAGTAAAATAGACAAAACAGAAAATATATACTCGTATGTCTGGCTGTATACTTAGTAAGTTTTGTTTTCACCAACATTGATTTAAACGTGTGATTAACCGTAGCACTTTTATTTTGAAAAGACAAAAGAAATTCGCAGAGCGGACTAGTGAGAAACGTCAATGAGTTTGACTTGGTTTGGATTCGGTTTCAATGGGTTCGGGCAAATTGAGGAGTGTTCGGAAAAGACGGGTAAAGCCTGCACCCCTGTCCGGCTACAGAACACAAACGCCTGCAGGGTTCGAGCCAGCTGGAGCCGTCGAGCGGACGTGCACCTGACCAACTGTACGGCCACTATCATTCTACCTTTAGTAACTTTTTTTTAAACAGACAATACTTGGATAGTACTTTAAAGTAATAAACATCTATTCCTACATTCTAAATTGTATTAATATGTAGTCGTCAAATAAATTAAACTTAGAAAATCGTGGCAAAAAAAACCAACATTTAACATATGTGACATCACAGGTGGCAGCCACGTGCGCGTGTCGGGGTTCGAGTATGGCTCGTCGGCACAGAAGGTTCCAGAGAGTCAGGGCTGCACAGACGCACTAATCACGGAGAGGTTTCTGCTCCTCGGCTTCACAGACAGAGTGGAATGCTGGGAAAGCAGCAGACTGGTGTGGACCAGGGGACATGAGGTCTCCAGCGTCACCGGTATCACACGCCCTTCTTCTGACACTGTTCATATGTTAAATATTGGCGTCTCATTTTTAAAATTCATTTAATAGAACAAAAAGCTCCGACAAAATGTTTCGACTATTGCTGCTGCTTGTACGTGACAGACGTGGCAAGTGTAGTTATCTGTTGTAAATGTCTATGGTGCTGAGGTTTTAGGATTATGTTTGTATATATTGTTCAATATGTAAATGTTTATATGGTGTAGTTGAGGTGATGGTCTGGTGTGATGTTCCGTAGCGGACCCGGGCGTGGCACTGCCGCTTGTACCGGGTGGGTGTGTCTTACCCAGACCACCGTTCTTCCGCCCTCTCTGCCCGACTCTGCGAGCGGCGAGTTTAGCGCTGGGCTCTGACCACGCCGTGCTGCTGACGGCCACGGGGGCAGTGTTTTCCTGGGGGTCCGGAAGGTAAATACAGTAGAAATGTTTGGCGCATTTGTAGGCTGAAGATTCACTGGACTGTTCTGATTGGTCAGCCACGGTCAGCTGGGTCACGGCGCTCTGACCTCGCAGGAGGAGCCTCAGGTGCTGGAGGCGCTGTGGGGCGTCCCGGTTCGAGCTGTGTCCGCCGGCGGCTGGCACTCTGCTGCGGTCAGCGGTCAGTGAGGCCACAGCAGGAGTGTGTGAGTGTGTCTGTGACCGTGTTTGTTTCTGCCGTAGCTGCTGGAGATCTTTACATGTGGGGCTGGAATGAGAGTGGACAGCTGGGTCTCCCGTCCAGACGCCTGCAGGAAGACGCTATCTCGGCCAGAAGCACGGGTAGTGTGTGTGAACGAAAGAACATATGACAGAACGTTTACATGTCAACAAATGTGTGACGCTTGATCTTTCAGAAGACAATAAAGAGCCTGAAAATGTGGAAAGCGAGAGTCAGGCAGACGTATTCATCTCAGTCCAGGCATTCCCGGCCCTCGTGGACATTCCCGACGTGACTGAGATCCGGAGCGTAAGCTGCGGCTCCCGACACACAGCGTCTGTGAGTGGTGAGAAATACACACACATACACACACACACACACTCTCACTCACACTGACTCGTCTCTGCTCTTCAGGTGAAGGACACCTCTACACGTGGGGATGGGGTGAGATCATTCTGCTGCTTCCAACATGCGGACAATCCTACGATCGTATTGACGCAAGTGTGTGTGTGTGTGTGTGTGCGCGCGCGCAGGCGAGTACGGTCAACTGGGACACGGCTCTAACTCCAGCAGTGATCAGCCGAGGCTGGTTCTTCACTTCAGCTCGCGTGGCATGACCGTGCAGGACGTGACGTGTGGAGCGTGGAGCACGTTTGTGTGTGCGGCGTCAGAGAGCAAAGAGCCCACGGAGCCGAGAGGCGGAGAGCCACAGTTTATTCCGTTAGAACACAAACACAGCACAGAGTTGAGACAGACGAGTGCGCGTGGAAAGTCGGCAGCATCACAGCACGATCTTGAAGGAACTGTAACACACAGCAGCGCGTCAACGCCAGACGAAGACGCCAGGCCGCAGCCGCTCCTCACCTGACGAAGTCCGGAGACCTGGAGATGACGTGCTGGAACTCCGACAGGTTCACCGTGCCGTCCTTATCGATGTCCGACTCCTCCAGGATCTGCGGAGCGGCCGCTCAGTCTGGGCTTCAGCCGGGACGTGTTTGCTGTACTCACGTTATTTATCAGCTGATTCATTTCCTCTCGGGTGAGCCGGGTGTCGTCGGTTTCTCCCGTCAGACAGTTTACCAGCTTCTCCAGGTCGCGGGCGTCCAGGGTTCCGTCGTCGTCGAAGTCTAAACGTGAGAGAGCGGAAGCGTTGATTGAGTGACTGTAACAGGACAGGAAGTTGGAATCCCATTTTCAGACTATATTAGTAACTTTCTGTTTGTATGACAATGAGCCACGCCCACTTTTCCCAATCAATCAGTGACATTAAACAGCATGAAATCTGACTGGCTGAGAGATTACTGGTACAGGTTATGAAAAGCGTGGAAACCCCGCCTCTTTTTGGTCAGGCTCACACCTGATCTGACACGAGTGTGTGCTTGTGACAGGTGCAGCAGTGAGTGAGTGTGTGTTTGACTCGACCGAAGATGCGGAAGGCGTAGTGGGACTTGATCTCCAGCGTGGCCGAGTCGCTGAAGGCGCTGAGCAGGTCCAGGAAGTCCTCGAAGCTCAGGCTGCCGTCCCTCAGGTCGCAGGTGGAGAACACCTGGCAGATTCTTTTCCGGAAGGGGTTGGACTGCGATGGAGTTATATGGAGAAAATAAAGCGCTCTGAACAGAAAGCCTGTGGTTCCTCTGTTGTCACCTTCAGCTCCGGAAGGGTGAGGATCTTCTCCATGGACACCCTGGAGGCATACGGTCCATTCTCCCGGCCCTGCAGCTCAGTGTAGCGCTTATGTGCTCTAAACTCACACACACACACCATCCTTGAATGCTCTTTATCCTGTTTGTTTATTATGAACTGTGGCAGCTGGATGTGACGTCAAAGATGTTTGTTTGCAGTATGTCTTTGGGTGAGTGGTAAGAAGCCATTAACATACTTACAGCAAGATTTCCTGTTTCGTGAGGAATGTGAGCTCCTGAGGGAAAGGCACAAACACAACAGATAGTACTCGATTATACAGTGTGTGTGTGTGTGTGTGTGGGTGTGTGTGTGTGCGCGCAGATGTACACCTGATACTCGGACAGCAGATCTTTGGGTAACTTGCTCTGTTTCGCTCCCATCGCCGCTCTCCGCTGTAATAATGATAACGAAATTAATAATTGGTGACAAAAGTTCTGTTATTTTTAGCCAGCGCGCTAAAACAAACTTCTGCTGTAACTGTTGACGCGCGCTGAACTTCCGCTTCCGGGAAGAACTATTACGCGAACATTCAACGCTCCAAAGTCCACTGTTAGACTCTTACAAAGAAGATGAAACTGAGACATATATAAAGTATTGATTCATTTCCGCCTGTGACATCACAGCTAGGTATAACAGTTTTTGTTAATATTTTTATTTTGTGTTCTTATATTATCCTGCACTGAACTTGAAAGTAAGGTTTAGGCATAGAAAATATAACACTGTTCGTCATTCAATTTTTTTAGAACAAAACATTAAACTCATATTTTAAATAAATGTAAATGACAATTAAATGTGTCTGTTTTGTTCATTCATAAATAATGCCATTTGTTTATGGTACTTTCAAAATGCAATTTAAGCTTTGGATACAAAAACATGTTTGAAATTTGTACTTTTCAATGAAGAGATTAGAGAAGTCCTCTTCAATTCCATAACGGGCAAAACCACCCCGCAAATAAAACCAGTTGAACCAGCAATGTGTGACGTCATAGCCTCCCACAATCCCTCTCGCGCGCACACCATGGCGGACCAGCAGACGCAGTCGCTGCCGTCAGCGGACGGACAGACTCACGTTTTACCCAACGGAGACTCTCACCTTCCCAAAGAAGACGCGGATCCCGTTGACGAAAGCGGAAAGAAGAAGAAAAAGAGGAAGAAGAAGGGGAAAACTGCAGCTGGAGGTAAAGAAGACGGCGAGAAGGGTCCCGTGGCCCGGCCGCCGCACCGGAGCGGCGCGTGAGTGTCTTACCCGAGGCGCGAGGAGGCTCTTCTGGACACTGACGTCATGTTTCTCGCCCTCTGCGCGTCCCTGTGTTTGTCCGGAGCGCCGGCGGAAGTGTCCGGCTGTCCGGCTGCGCGTGTTTTTAGAGCACGTGCGCAGCATTTGAAGTGTGTGTGTGTGTGTGTGTGTGTGTGTGTGTGTGTGTGTGTGTCATGTTGATCTAATCGGGTTAAGTACTTGTTTAGATCAGAAAGAGCAGAGAGTTACTCAACCGGTGTCCGCTCTTGTGTTGCGCAGAGAACCATGAGGGCGAATCTCAGGCCGAGGTTGTTAAAGTGACAAAACAGCTGGAGAAGCAGAACTTAGAGGAGCAGGAAAAGGACGAGGAGCCTGACGAAGGTGAGAGTGTGTGTGTGTGTGTGTGTGTGTGTGTGCGTGCGTGTGCGCGCGCCTCTCAGAGTTTAACCCTGGCTGTTTCCCGACAGATGGCGAGGAGGGAGATTCATCCGGGAAGAAAAAGAAGAAGAAAAAGAAGAAGAAGGGCTGTGAGTGAATCTGACGTGTGTGGTGATGAGCAGTGATGCTGAGCCTGGCCGGACTCTGTCCCGCAGGTAAAGTTCAGACGGATCCCCCCTCCATCCCCATCTGTGAGCTCTACACCTCGGGGGCCTATGCCAAAGGACAGGAGTGTGAATATCCCACGCTGCAGGACGGGTGCGTCTGTCTCACACACTGTAGAATGGACAGACCACACAGACTGAGAGAGAGAGAGAGAGAGCTGGGTGGATGGATAGATAAAAGCATCGTTTTAATCCGAGTAGGAAAGTCAAGCATGTTTGTCCCGCAGACGTTCGGCCGCGTGGCGGACCACCAGTGAGGAGAAGAAGTTTCTGGATCAGGCCAACGAGGAGATGTGGAACGACTTCCGGCAAGCGGCCGAGGCTCATCGGCAGGTCCGCGGATACGTGCAGAGCTGGATCAAGCCGGGCATGAGCATGATCGAGATCTGGTGAGCGTTAGACGTCACGTGAAGGCCGTCTTTTTACAACGGAAAGGTCTGTTTGGAGGACACGGCAGCTTCCCTGCAGCCAATCACAGACACGAGCAAAGTGATAATTTGAGAGAGAGAGAGAGATAATTGCTCTATTCCTGTAACTTTTCTATGGTTTATGTCAGATAATTGTTTGCTTCAAATGACAAGTTTTTCTTTTTTTTTTCCACAAATTGATGAAAATATAAAATCAGTTAACCGTTGAACTTTGCTTTTTTTTTTTGCACAAATATATAAACTTCATCTATTTAAAATACCTAATCTATTTATGGATTTATGCATCTATCATTCATACACCTACTTACCTTCCGACCTACCAACCTACCTACCTACCTACTAACCAACCAAACAACCTACCTACCTACCAACTAACCAACCAACCAAACAACCTAACTACCTACCTACTAACCAACCAAACAACCTACCTACCTACCTGCCTACTAACCAACCATTCAACCAACCAAACTACCTACCTACCTACTAACCAACCAAACAACCTACCTACCTACCTACTAACCAACCAAACAACCTACCTACCTACCAACTAACCAACCATTCAACCAACCAAACAACCTAACTACCTACCTACTAACCAACCAAACAACCTACCTACCTACCAACTAACTAACCAACCAACCAAACAACCTAACTACCTACCTACTAACCAACCAAACATCCTACCTACCTACTAACCAACCAACCATTCAAACAACCAAACTACCTACCTACCTACTAACCAACCAAACAACCTACCTACCTACTTACTAACAAACCATTCTACCAACCAAACAACCTACCTACCTACCTACTAACCAACCAACCAACCAACCATTCAACCAACCAAACAACCTACCTACTAACCAACCAAACAACCTACCTACCTGCTAACCAATTATTCAACCAACCAACCAAACAACCTACCTACCTACCAACCTTCTTATCAACCTATCTGTCAACCTACAAACCTACCTACCAACAATGTTACCTACCTACCTATGTTCATACTAACCATCCATACATATACCTACCTACCGACCAACCTACCTACCTACCTACCTACCTTCTTATCAACCTATCAACCTACCCACCTACAAACCTACCTACCAACAATGTTACCTACCTACCTATGTTCATACTAACCATCCATACATATACCTACCTACCTACCAACCTTCTTATCAACCTATCAACCTACCCACCTACAAACCTACCTACCAACAATGTTATGTTCATACTAACCGTCCATACATATACCTACCTACCTACTAACTGTTGTGTCCGCCAGCGAGAAACTGGAAGATTGTTCCCGTAAGCTGATCAAGGAGAACAGGCTGAACGCCGGCCTGGCTTTTCCCACCGGCTGCTCGCTGAACCACTGCGCCGCGCACTACACGCCCAACGCCGGAGACCCCACCGTGCTGCAGTACGACGACGTCTGCAAGATCGACTTCGGCACGCACATCAACGGTGAGTCTGCGCGCACACACCGTCTGCGGGTTTGAGTTTGACGTGTTGATCCGCTTCAGGTCGCATCATCGACTGCGCTTTCACCGTCACCTTCAACCCCAAATACGACAAACTGCTGGAGGCCGTGAAAGACGCCACCAACACCGGCATCAAGGTCAGAGGTCACAGAGCGTCTCGCCGGGAGCTTGAGTTCTGTGAGGCTTTTGGTGTTTTGACACTATGATTTTTATGACTTTAAAAACACATTTCTGTGGTTTGTAAAGGTAATGTTTTTAAATTAAATATGAATAATTTGTATATGAATAATTATTGAACAAAGTCACTTTAAAAGTGTAAAAGTCACTAAAATCACTATAAAGTGTTTATTAAAAAAAAAATAATAATAAAAAGCCCACAAATAATAAATGAAATCTGCAGAAGTATACAAACATGGGCATGTTTGTTTGCTACTAGTTTTGTATCTGTAATATTTTTCTTAATGATTCTGTATTTTAAAAAGTATATGAATGTATATGAAGATATACCGTATTTTCCGGACTATAAGCCGCTACTTTTTTCGTATATTTTGAACCATGCGGCTTATACAAAGATGCGGATTTTTTCCCACCGCTAGGGCCGGTCTAAGCAGATATAATTTTTATAAGTTTTAATCAGCAAAGTTGCTGGTGTTAAAATACAGGGTAAGAAAGGATCTATTTAGTTACATACATGTACATTTACAATTCTAAATTGTTCTGTTCCTGTAGTAAATACAGTGAACCCTGGTTTATCGCGGTAGATCCAAGCCTGACCGTGATAGGTGAAAATCTGCATTTGCGTATTTATTTAACACTTATTCAGACTTTTAAAACACTTTTTTTCCACGTAGTATTCTTTATTAAAGTAATGTTAACAAACATCTAAGTACAAAAATCACAGGAACAGATGTCTAGTAATAATGGCAAGTGCACAACATAAAAAACCAAAAGATTTTTAAGCAGTATGTACTAAAGATTTTAGATACATACAGTACAACAGCTCAATCAGCTTATAGTCCAGAAAATACGGTAGTTATTAAAAATAATAAATTACAAGTGTATGAAAAAACATAGATAATGAAAGTGAGGGGAGTTTACTTTATTTTGCTGGTGAATATGTGCAAAGTAGTTCTACAAATAATTGCTATTTATCACACTCATATTATGGGATGTCATTATGTGTGTGAAAACGAAAAACTGTAGAATCAACATGATATAAGTATGTTTCACCACACATCAAGGCCCGAGCCCCGTCTTTGCGCTTGCAGCTATTGTTTTACACATTTTTTAATGTATTCCTTTTTCATTTTAAGATTTTGAGTGTGTTTGTTTGAGTGTAATTCAGCATCTTTGTGTGTGTGTGTGTGCGCAGTGCGCCGGCATCGACGTCCGTCTGTGTGACATCGGTGAATCCATCCAGGAGGTGATGGAGTCGTATGAGGTGGAGCTGGACGGAAAAACGTATCAAGGTAAAGCGTGGAAGCTTCCTGGAAAGCGGACCGGAACTGACCGACCTGTCCACTTCCTGTCCTGCAGTCAAGCCCATCAGGAACCTGAACGGTCACTCCATCGGCCAGTACCGGATACACGCGGGCAAGACCGTGCCTATAGTGAAGGGCGGGGAGGCCACTCGCATGGAGGTCTGTATCTCACGGGCGAGTCCGTGCTATCAGCTGCTCCAGAGGGGGCGGAGTCTGCTATCTGCTGCTCCCTCACTGTTGGACTAGTGGAGCCATAGACCCCGCCCCCCGTCCTGATGATCCCTGCTCTGTGAGGATGATGAGTGACGCTGTGCTCGTGTGTGACGCAGGAGGGCGAGGTCTACGCCATCGAGACGTTCGGCAGCACCGGGAAGGGAATGGTGCATGACGACATGGAGTGTTCTCACTACATGAAGAACTTCGAGGTGGGGCACGTGCCCATCAGGTGAGGAGGAGGAGGAGCGAGGTTTGCCGCCACCTTTCTTTCTCTTTGTCTCTCTGTCAAGCTTTTCTCATTTTTTTTCTTCATTCTGAATTTTGTCTTGATTTTTCTCGTCTTGGTGACTCGCTTTCTTTCTCTGGTGATTTTCTTCCATGTATGGACGCTCAGCACTGACTCAGTTTGACTTCTTTCTTTCTCTCTTTGCTTTTTTTTTTTTTTGTCTTATAAGAGGTGTAATGGTGTAAGAGTCTTAAGGTTGTAATTAATTGGGGTCATTGTATATTTCCTCTCAGACTCCCCAGAGCCAAGCATCTGCTGAACGTGGTGAACGAGAACTTCGGCACTCTGGCCTTCTGTCGCCGCTGGCTAGATCGTCTGGGCGAGACCAAGTACTTGATGGCGCTGAAGAACCTGTGCGACCTGGGCATCGTGGACCCGTACCCGCCGCTGTGCGACACCAAAGGCTGCTACACGGCCCAGTTCGAGCACACCATCCTGCTGAGACCCACCTGCAAAGAGGTGGTCAGTCGCGGGGACGATTACTAACACCCCACGGATGAAGCCGCTGCGCTTCCTGTTCGCAGGAGTCTCGGACGAGCTGTGCCTTCTCATTTTAACACGCTGGTGTCCGCAGAAGCGTCTCTTAACTCGTGGCGATCACCCGGCGCTGGAGTTCAGTCCAAGTCGCTGACATCCAGTCCGTGTTTTCACATCAGCACTCGCACGTCTTTGCTTTAGAAGCTTCTTTTTTTCTGTTGGTTTTGTTTTTTAGTTTGGAGCTTTTGTTTAGAGTGGAAGCAGCGCAGTCCGCCGGATCGTTCGGCTGTGGATTTTAATGAAAGGACTCGTTTTCTTGCACGCTTTTTTCGCTCCTTCGCCACCGACGTCTGTATTTGCTGGAGATCACGTGAAGCCTGTGTGAAATTACTTTATTTCAAAATAAATCAAGGATTAATAAAGTTTATAAGGCAGAATGACCATTTTTTTGTATTGATTATTTGAGTTTCATTTTCATTCATTTCATAATTGGTGTATGACTGACGAAACTTTGAACTCTTTGTTGACATTTTAACTCTGGAAATAAGCACATATTGGTACAGTATGTTCTTTGCACATTTGATGCATATTTTTATTATATCCAATTTATGCATTTGGTTTTGACATTCAGGTTACAATGTTTCTTGGTACTATTTATTATCATAAATTATTATTATAAAAAGGTAAACATGAAAGTAAAAGAAATATGCAATGAAGTAGTAATGGTTATAGATAAAAATAGCAATGCTGCTCATAAAAGTGCACTTCAGAACCTCGAGGAATCAGCAGCATTGAAATACATTCAATGAATAAATATTACAAATAAATAAAAAACAATGTCGGGATTAGTCATTTTAACATAAGTACATTAGATACAAAAGCTAGTTTCACGCAAGCCACTAAAATGTTTGCAAAATGTTCGAAACTAGATGAAAAACACGATGTAAGAGACATAATCCTTCTTTGTCGGGAATTTCCGATATAGCGGTAAGAAATTCGGTTATATTCACTCCACCTCGTATTTTTAAGTCTACTGTCTGGCAATTTTTAGCCCCGCCTCTTTACACCACCTCTCATTTGAATATTCCAATTGAAACTGCCAACTTATTAGAGGTTTGGCTAGGAGACACACCCCCAGGCCCACCTTTTTCGCGCGCATAACTTTCTCTTCCTCTTCGTTGCCGTTTTTAACGGCCGTTCCGAGGAATATCCCCAGGTTTTCACTGTCTCTTGCGGAAGTTCCTCTCTAAAGCTGAACGTGTCCAGCTTAAAGCCGAAGAGAACGTTCTCTGTGCCGCCGGAGAGTTTGTGGTGGTGCCCAGGCGCTTCCTCGCTCAGAGTGGCCGCCTCCCACACCTGCGGCGCCTGCACCTGCTCCAGGAGAGTCTGAATGAACGTGCGCCGCTTCCGCTCGTGCTGTGACCGGCTTCTGTCGTGCATCATCTGCGCGTGGCTCACAGAGCGTCGCCTAACACAATTAATATTAATTACTCATTGTAATAATGAAGTAAACAGCAGGCGGCGCTGCGCGTGAGACTCACTGTCTGCCGCTGAGTGCGCGGGAAGTTCTGGACTGGACGTGGATCGGGAATGTCAGCAGAAACACAGCGAAGCCCCAGTGCACCAGCATACTGTATCACACAGCACGACGTGCATTCAAATACATACACGCATATGCAAGAATATTATTTTAATTCCATTGTCAAGCAATAAAAAATATTTTTAATTTCTTTAATTTTTTATTTTAATATTGAAAATGTTTTATGAATAGACGTAGTTTCAAACAGTTTTTGTGTGCATATATAAATGTATGCCATTTTTAATCAAATATTTATAACCCAATTTGTATAACAGAGGTAATACTCAGCATCAAAACAATACAATAATACTACTGATAACAACGGATCTAAAAAGTTTATGTCAGAAAATGCACATTAAATTAAACCAATTATTTAAGCAATAGATACAAAGAAAAAAAAATATGAACCATCACATTTGTAATGTAACAACTGTTTCAAAATGAGGTGATACTCACATGTAAAGAGGAGAGAATCCCTCTCTGCTGGGCGAGTTACAGCTTTCTCACCCCGACATGAGTGTAGCGACAGAGAGAGTGAACGAGAAAAGAGAGAGAGAGAGAGTGACAGGTCTCCCGGACCAACTGAGAACTATATACTCTGAACAGCAGAGAAAGTGTGGGTGTGTGTGTGTGTGTGTGTGTGTGTGTGTGTGTGTGTGAGTAAGCGCTGCTTCTGACTGCCAAAGTGTAAACCAGACTGACAAACCACACATATACACACACACACACACACACACACACACACCAATGAACAAAAAGACACCTTCAAGGAAAAGGTAACTGAAAGTGGTGTGTGTGTGTGTGTGTGTGTGTGTGTGTGTGTGTGTGTGTGTGTGTGTGTGTTGGAGTAGGGGGTAGAGAAAAAAGAGAAGCAGATGAGATACAGAGGAGAAGAGAAGAGAGAGAGGGAGAGAGAGAGATGAGAGGAGCGTCGAGGAGTCGGGGGGGGTCTTTTTGAGAGCGAGACAGACAGACAGACAGAGTGAGAGCACAGTGAAAAACTTTGAGAGTCTCTGACTCAGCGTTAGTTCCTTGTTGCTTCCTTGAGAAGAACGTCGTCTTTAGCTCCATTATTAAGACTGATGGTCCGGACCAGGCCAATGTTTTCTGTTCTATTGCAGAATGTCTGCAATCTATCATCTGAACATCTCACTGCTTTCTGTTGTGTAGGTGCTCTTGGACCCGCTCCGTTGGGTTTGATCGCAAGCCAGAACAAACATGGCCGCCGTGCCAGCGGGCCGCGTAGACCCGGAGCTGTGAACGCTTCCAGTAAGTCCAGGTAAGAAGTTTGTAAAGTGACCTGGTGATCTCCACACGCACGGCTCCGGAGCTTCAGTTACTCTGCAGAACTCTGATCACTGTGGAGCTTCAGGAAAACACCTAAAACACATCCAGTCCTCCACAACCAGTGCGAAACGTGTAAACGATCACAATCATCGCAAACATAGCGAAGGTGTAAACCAGAAGCGTTGAGGCACAACTTGACCGCCGTGAGTTTCAGGGAAGGTCAGACTCAGTTTAACTTGATTCTAAAACGTCGCAATCACAGCGTTTGGCTTCCTAATCCAGTTAGAAGACATCGCAACTTTATGCTAATGAGCAATCAGAATGTGTAGTTTTTCCACTTGAAAGGAGTCTAAAGGTTTGAATGCTATTTCAGAGCGACAACACATCTTTTCTTGGTGAACTTTTGCACTGGCAGGAGTAGATGCGGGTCGGCTGAGGGTGGGATGCTGGGGACCCCGGGCTGAAGGCGTGCGGGTGTGCACACACACTAAGGTCTTTCGCTCACCGCAGGATCGCCGTGTTTACCTTCACCTTGCGCACAGGGGAGCAGCAGACCACCGCGGTGCTGGCCCAGAGCCACGGCTCATCTTTTTGAAAATGTCCCGGGAACCTGCTGCACTCATGGGCAAGGCTAAATTTAGCAACTGGCTTGAAAATAAAAAGCTGTTTGAGTTTCCAAAGTGAGAAGCGACCTTTAGCACAACTGCAAGTATGCGACAATGTAGGGAATCAAAATCAAAATCACTGTGTTATCTGTTGCCTTGGCAATAACAAACTTTCGCCAATTTTGTCTGTGACTTTAAATGTAATAAAAACACTGCACGACTTGTCAAAAAAAAGAAGTTCCAGAAAAACTGAGGATGGATGGACGGACAGACAGAAATTCACATTTGTAAAGAACCTTTACAAACGCGAGAAGGCTGAATAGGCTGGAAAAGTGAGACTTAGTGTAATATATGTATCAGGAGAGGTTTATTATCCCGGGGAACTCTCCATCTCGTGTTTGGGTTTTCTTTGGAAGCCTCCTAAAGCGGCCGCCGAAGAGCCTTCACAAAAGAAAGCGTTATAGTGAAGGAACAGTGGAGGATTATTCCAGTAATTACGGAACACCGAACCTGCAGCCAAGCTCAATTCACGTCAAACTCCCAGTGTGAGGCCGAGCGGAGCGCCGGGACGCGGGTGGATTTCTCCTCAGGTGCTCGGGTGATTGTGCTTGGCATGGAGAGCCCGTCTCCGCGCGCACGGCATCCGCCAGGTGGGATTCCTGCGCCGACGCGGTATACGCGGCGCGACGGAACCGACGCGCCGCAAACGTCCAGCTGGCGCGCGCTAAGCGGGACAATCACCTGAGGCGTCTCCCGCGACCTCGTGCTGACACGCGCTGACCCCCGTCAGCGGCGGCCAAACACAACGCCGCGAGTTCACACCATCAGCGCGAGGAATAATAAATTGAGCGCTTGTTGGGAAGCAGTTGAGTCCGTGTAGCGCTCCAGCTCCGCGCCAAGAGCACGGGTCAGGAAGAAAGTCACGCCGCCGTGTTGCTCTGCACTGGCTGCAGAGGACGACCAGACGCGGAGATGCAGATTTTACGCATTACATTACTGTCGCTTCTTTTCGAGGACTGTTTGAGACTCCAGTTCAAGGCCCGGTCGGGGTTGCATTTGAGAATTGGAGGTTGTAAACTGCTTGTAGGTGTGAGCGAGAGAGTGAACACGTGTGTGTGTGTGTGTGTGTGTGTGTGTGTGTGTGTGTGTGTGTGTGTGTGTGTATCTCTCTCTCTCAGCAATTGGACGTCACTCATCCAGGGGGCGTGTCCTTCAATCAGGCCCAGACACTGCGATGAGCTCCAGATTCCCCACCCAAGTGGCTTAGACTAAGTTCGTTGTTTCATGTTTTCGAACAAAAACATTAACAATTAAATTAGAACGAAGTTGTGCTTTCGGCGTTTGTTTTCAATGCAAACGTAACCGGTTTTTGAGGGACACCTTTATCTGCCACCTTTTTGAAAGTATATATGCACTGGGAGTGTCACTGAATGGAGGCCACATTGCCAATCTCACTCACTTTTACGTTTCTCCGTGCACATTCACATGGTGGCAAACGAGAAACAGGCCCAGAAACTGGACTTCTGCCTTCTTCATGTTCCACAGAAACTTTCAGTAACTGGGAGATGGACGTGTCATCACGTGTCCGCTCTCGCCAGTCTTCTCTTGGGTCACGTCTTGGCCTGGATGCTGTTTTCTGTGCAAATCAATCACACTGAAGACCGAGCAAGTGCTTCACTGGCTGAAGACGGTGATTACATGCTAGGATCTGTGCGGTCTCGGCTCTAGAATCTCAGATCCCGGCCGTGCCCTTCCACCAAATCAAGCGGTCAAACCCAACACCTTCTCGTCCACACCCAGCCGCGAACCTGGTTCTCTGTCCTGCAGAGCCAGGAGTATAGACATTTGCCACATCTAAAGCATCAGTCAGTCTTAGACAACTCGAGCGCGCGCGCGCACACACACAAACACACAGTCAGGTTATGAAATATTGGGTTTTCTTTTTTGTGCAACTCCATTCATTTATAAAAATTGTTGTGCAGCAGTGCAGGTTAGGGCAGTTGTGACGGCCAACAAACTGCTTTTATAAAATTTTACTTTACAGTAAATATTAGCCAAAATTATTCATATTCATAGGGGCCAAAAATGGCAAGTGTTATATTAATTGTCAATATTAATTGAGTTCTCACTTGCAGTAAATTGGTAGTATTTACAAAATAATTAACATTTTTTAAAAACTGAACATTTGCTTTTATGGTTGTAATTTGATGTCTGCTTTAACAATGTGGAATCAAAGAATGTGTTATTACAAAACCGGTTTGGACTCCCAGACATTTTAACTTTGTTTTTCTTTTTACTTTATTGGATGTTTACGTGCAGATTTTGTGAAAGTTTTATTTCAGGGTCATTATTATGTAAAAACCGGGTTATTACAGCCATTGCAATCGTCTTGTAGCGCCACCTTTAGGTCGTGACGCGGCAGTGTTTCTGGGCTACGAAATACGAAACCAGTTTAAAAATAACTCTAATTTTCTTGAATCTTTTAAAATTATCCATGGCGGTGACAAGCATCCAAAACTTTGTAAGATTAGCAACCGAATGTTGTAAAATTATCCTCGGCTAATTGTTTGATTTGGTTTATTTCAAGTAACTGGTTGGCTGGAAAAGATTTAACTGCAAGCACGAGACTGAACCAGAGCAAAGAAAGCAAATGCTGCAGCTGTCGCCGAGTCGTCCTCTTTGTTTCGGGCAAGCGTCTGCCACTCTAGTGCTCCGACCAATAGGAAGGCGACTTACTGAAACCCGCCGACCAACTACAGCCGAGGTTCATCACGACGTGCGAGCGACCGAGGCGCGCGCGTACAGAGCCGTCGAGCTATCTCTACTTTTAATCGTCTTCAGATACCCGATTAAATCCCGAGTTCCGACGCGTTGTTTAGGCGAAACCGAACACTTTGATGTGAAATTTACCCGGAAGTCCACATTCGGGCGTATCGGGCAGCTGCGTTTGTCGTTTAACCGCGCGAGCACGTTCAAAACGGAAGGCGCGAGCCGGTTTGACGGGTGTCAACAAAACGAAAGGCAGTCCCGCGCTTTCGCGTTCGTTACCGGGTTTGGCGCGCGTAAACACTTAGCGTCGGAGGGGAGTAATCAAACGCCGCTCAACAATCAACGGCACGTGGGTTTTCTTCGCACGAGAACGTGTTTTTAACCATGGCGCAATTTCACGAGGATCCGGTGATGCTCACAAAAGAGAAGCTGAAGAGCGAGTTGACGGCGAACAACGTGCCGCTGCCCAGCGCCGACAGCAAGAAGGACGTGTACGTCCAACTCTACCTGAAGCATCTCACGGTGCTCAACAAGAAGAGCATCCCTGCTCCCGCCCAGGACACCTTCTCCAGTGACGATGAGCCGCCAGCGCCGCCGCTGGTCACCAACAGAAGCCGCTCCGGCCGGGTCAGTGCGGGTCGCCTTCATTTGACCCACCACACACGCGCCTTTCCGAACAACCAGTGTCCTTTCTTATCACCGTTCTCTGGAGAGTTTCTCATTGGCTATGCTTTGGGAGCGACGCTAGGGCTTATTTTCGGGACAAGTCTTACACAATGAGTTGTTCAATATTCATTCATTATTTCTGATTTCTCTGGTTTCTGATTGTTCTTTGCTGAACAGTTCTCTTGCACGTGTTTAGGACTCATATTCATGCAATGTTGTCGATTGTAAGTTAGACACGGAAACCTTAAGGCCAATTTGACAGCAGAAAGTTAAGACGTAGAGATTTAACTGCATTTTCTTTCATTAAAACCTCAGAAAGCCACCAGGAAGACGGACCGAGTTCAGGCAGAGGAGAACGACATCTCTGTCTTGTCTGACGAGGAGCTGAAGGTCCAGCTGCTGAAACATGGCGTTTCCTCTGGCCCCATCATTGGTGAGTTAAATTGAATCTATTCCTTAAAGCCATCCTGCTTTATTTTCTTACATTACGTTTTTCGACTTTGTGCACCAGCGTCCACACGTAAAGTCTATGAGAAGAAGCTCCAGCAGCTTCTGGATCAGCCACCGGCTGAAACCGTGCTGCCAGAACCCGAGACCACCATCCCAGAGACCGTCACCATCAAAGCCGACGGGAACCAGAACGGCGACACAAACTCGACGGAGGAACAGTACAGCGACAAGGAAGAAGGTAAAGCCGAACATGTTCCTCAGCTGCTTAAGTTCAGTGTTGTTTATGTCATATTTGATCAATGTATGAAGTGGAACCCATCTCTGAGCCGGTTCCTGTGGTGACCAAACCGGTCCGGAGCCGAGGAAAGACCCCCGTCACCACCAGGACCAGCAGCAGACAGCGTGCTAAGGTAAGACCAGACGCCTCCCACGTCCAGCAGCCAGACTGACGGAAGTTTCTCCTCAGCTGCTGGAGGAGGCAGCGGCCGCTGATCTTCAGGAAGCAACTGTGGACGGAGGAGACATCCTGAAAGAAATCTTCCCAGACGAACCGGCCACGCCCACCGGAATCATGTGAGTACCACACGTTTGAGCCACAGTGCCTGTGAGTTGCTTGCTGCATTAATACCTGCAATTCCTATCCATCAAAACAAATAGCTGCAAGGAGCAATTACGGGGTTCCATGTTTTTCATATATCTACTTGTGATTTGTATTATATTATTATTTAGCTCTAAAAGCATAGTAGATGAATCAGTCCAGTGGACAAAAACACAGGTTAAACACAGTTTATGTGCATTAGTGGTGAGATTATTAGCCGCTTGAAATGTGTGCTTTGTATGTATTGTAACATTATTTAATTGAATTATTACACATTTCCAAACCTCTTTCTTTGGGCTACAAGTTCTTCTTCTTCTTCTTCTTCTTTTTTTTTACGGCGGTTATGTTAAAGTTAATGTGGCTTCACAACATATAATCAAAACACGAGCTGAAATCCTACAAGTTAAAGTCACATTGACCCTGGGGGTCAAGAATGGACACGTCGGGTTATTTTTGAATTACTTGATGTCTGACTCCCTGCGACCTTTGATCCCAATCAGGGCGACGTGTCGGAGGCCAATCCACGGCGCGGCCGGACGTCCGGTCAAGCCTCTGAATCTCTGGCCCGAGGAGTCCCTGCTCCAGCAGAAGGTTTACGCAGCCACAAAGTCCTCTGCCCCGCAGTCCTGCGCAACCCCGGCTCGTCCCAGACGCCGCCTGGCTCTCTTCTGCAAGCTTCTGGTGCTGATCGCGCTGGCTGCGTCGCTTTACTACGCTTACCACAACGTCACCGCCGAGCAGATCCACGTCTGCCAGGCTTACATTCAGGACAATGTGCTCATGCCCGTCGCTGACTACCTCGGTCGAGGAAGCCCAGCCAAGGGCGAGTGAGCAGCGCCATTGACCCGCTTCAGCATGCGTCTGCCATTGGACTTATTTTCTAGCATTTTATTGGTCCGTTGAGAAGGGGGGAGGGAGGGTCGGGGGTCTTTGCGGTTCGACTTAGCAGTCGCGTCTAAATAGACTCGTGTTTCAAGTAGTCTTCTGTCTGTGTGCGTCACCTCGTTTTACGGTTTTGTAGCGGACGGGACGGTGTCCAATGACTCGCGGTTCAGAAGATGCCAATTCAAGCACAGTTTGATTTTATCCTCGATAGTGAAATTACTTTTAGCTTCTGGATTTTTTTTGCTTTTGATTTATTGTGCCGGATTATTATGATTTTTTTTTTTTTCATGACTATTTTACATCATGAATGATTGAGGTGTGGAAAAAAGACTTTTAATGTGTTTTTAATCTCACAAAAATAAAAAATAAATATTTTAGTGCAAAATTGGAATACGTTTTAAGTTGATGAACGATGTTTTAAACCATCGGAAAATACGTTTCGGTGCATATATATATATAGACACTTCTATATAACGTGTTGGGTTTATTTTGCTGATTTTTTTTGTTTTTTATGCCGTGAGGTTTAGATTGACCATGCAGTAAATCTTCAGGTCTGGACCGAGGTCAATCATTGTGTGCCCATTTGTGACTGTGATGTTTCGGTAATGTGATGTCATCAATGGACCCGCCCACTTCCCCCATTGTTGATGCTTCTGTCAAAACTATTCTCCTGTGATTTTTAATAATGCCATCCTTGTGTTCAGGAAGAGTTTATGGAGTATAAGACATGTTGATGTCGATCAAGAGAAGGACGCTTCAGTCAGGCATCTTGGTTTTTTATCGTTTTGCAACTCTGTTAAATACTGCAATATTTTTCTATGGTAATCTCTGAAACTAAAACATTTTGGATACGGTTGACTACTTAAAATTCATAAACTAACCAGTTGATTTTGCTCATTGTATTAGTTTTTATTTTTCTCAAGTCAAATTGCACTTGTGTTTAGGCAGCTAACTGTGGAACATACGGAATTGGTTATTTATCCTCGTGTGAAATAAAGCAGTTTGGAACCCAAAGGTGACTTTGGCTAATCCTTCAGGTTTATTTACAGTGTCAGATTGAAACACGTTCCGTGTTATCTGACCTTTAAAGTTCCACCTCCACAAACTGCACGAGCGCTGCTTAACCTGTGCAGTCACGTGATGGGAGATGACGCGCGAAAACAAGCGCACGCCGTACGCACTGCCTGCTTACACTATAGGCACAAAAGTGTTCACAGGTATATCTATCGATTTTTAAAACAGACGGATTTTTTGGTCAACGAGACTGTCGCCGCGTGTCGTCATTTGATTTCAATGTTTGCGTTTTAGATTTTTTCTAAACATTAAATGTAATGGTTTCCATATTATATGATCGTAATTTGTTACCAATATAAAGAAATCTAGCAGATTTTTGTTTTCTAGCGGAATCAGTAAAAGTGGGCGGTCCGCCGCGTGACGTGTTGGCTTCCTTTATCCGGTCCGGCCTTGAAGCGCGCGCACTCTTCGCTCGGTCTCATGCGCTGCCGGTAGAGGAGAGGACGGAGGCGCCATTTTGGGACCGATTGTCGAAGTGAGTGAATAACGCGCCTAATTTGGCGTTCTCCGTGTCTTTAGTCAAACATTTGTCTGTAAACGATATTGTTTTTAAGCGTAAACGCGTGTCTGTCTCACAATATTCACGTAAAGCGTGTGAGTGAGCAGCGCCGGGCCGCTGACCTCTCCGTGCTTCCCGTGAGGAGAGGACACACGACACGGCTAACGTCAGCTCATCTCTCCGTCCAGATCCAGCGTCAGACATGTTCCCGACCGCACTAACACAGCTGGCCCGCGCCAACCCCTTCAGCGCGCCGCTCTTCACTCTCCAGAGGGTCGATGAGGTCGAGACTCAACCGAAGCGGACGCTCGCCGCCGCCGCCGTAGCCGGTAAGAGCCGCAGGAGGAGTCGCTTACAATCTAACGTGGAGGAAAAGAGAAACTGTTTAATGAAACGATACCTTGCTTTTGCCGCCGTAATGACGTCACAGACCCGCGGAGAGGCCGCGACCATCACCGGGGCCGTTAAAGTCCAGGTTAAGACCACCTGTTCTAGTTGTGCTGTTAGAGGTAGTGTAGAAACCCGTTAAATCAGTGTAGACCCCGTGTACCCGCAAGCGCGTGCATTCCCGATCGTTTGGTGTAGTGGAGGGCACTGAAGGACAAAGTTGGAGGACGCGTTGAAATAATTGAGTTGATTGACTAAATGACGAGACTGATTAGAGCTTTTAAAAAGCGGGTTAAACGACAACAGTTCAGATAAAATGTCTTTGTTGCGACATTTAGTCCCGATGATCTTTATTTAAAGCCCGAGAGGTGTAATGCATCGCGCAAGGACGCGCCATGTGGTTGGTCGGCTGTCAGTAAGTCGCGTCCTGATTCGCTCTCAGTCCCAAGACGTCCTGTTCCAGTATCACGCGCGCTGTTAGTGCTGGTCTTCTAGCCATGTTTGAATCCCTATGCCCGCTTAATGCCAACAGACAAGTTCTCCTGCCGACTGTGATTTTTCCAGCTGTAGATCTGCTAGTTCTTACAGAGCATAGCTTGATTAGATTTACACTGACTTTTATTAATTTGGCAATCTGGGAGACAATCAACCACGCCGGTCCAGTTTAGTTGAGAGGAACCTGTCCCTGCATCTGGATTGTTGTGTGGATGAACGCGACTGGGTTTATCTTCTCAGAGGGCGACAGCTGTGAGTTCGGCTCACAGAAATACTTCATCCTCTGTGGCTTTGGAGGAATCCTCAGCTGTGGCACCACTCACACGGCCGTCGTGCCCCTCGACCTGGTCAAGTGCCGCCTGCAGGTCCGTGCGCTCGCGCGTGTAGGAGTGCCCCGTCCCGTGTGCCCCACCCTCACTCCACTCATCAGCATGTGACGTGTCGTGTTGTGCCGCATGAGCATGTGTGTGTGTACCTGTGTTCCCTCACGTCAGATTCTGGCGACAGCTGCGAGTTCGGCTCAGGCAAATACTACGCGCTGTGCGGCTTCGGTGGCATCTTGAGCTGTGGCATCACACACACGGCCGTCGTGCCACTCGACCTGGTGAAGTGCCGCCTGCAGGTCTGTACCGCCTCCACCCTCCATCACACTCACTCACGGCATCAGTGGTCAAGTGTCGCTCTGACTCGTCCTGCTTGACGGAGAATTTTACACTGAATTGAAATGTTTGTAGGATTTCCCAACTGTTAAATATATTGTGACGTTGTTTTCTAGTCGGAAAAATACGGCTCAAGTGTGTCTGGTCTGCAGTGGTTTATTCACCCACTAACACGTTTCTCTCCTCTGTTTGGGTTATTAACAGATGTGGATTTTGATTTGTATTGGCTCTTTGCCTCTGATGCCGCACGACTCACTTGTTTTACTTGACCATTACCCTCACCTCACCCGGTGTATGACCCGTGTCCTCGCGTGACGCCGCTATCCGCGCTCGCACGACTGTCTTAACCCACTGTTGCGTTCAGGTGGACCCCGGCAAATACAAGAGCATCTTCAATGGCTTCTCCATCACCATCCGGGAGGACGGTGTGCGCGGCCTGGCCAAGGGCTGGGCGCCCACCTTCTTTGGCTACTCCATGCAAGGCCTCTGCAAGTTCGGCTTCTACGAGGTGTTCAAGATCCTGTACGGAGACATGCTGGGAGAGGTGAGGTCACGTGACATCTGAGCTGTAGGAGGGCCGGACCAACGAGACTATGAATTTAATTGTTGATAGTTTGTAGAGTTCTAAAAAAAAGATGTGATTAAAAAGGCAAAAAAATCAACAATCTTTTTTTTTTAATTAATTTAATTATTTTTAAATCTTTTTTGCTAATGTGGATTGTTCACTTGTACAGGAAAACGCCTACATGTGGAGAACCTCACTGTACCTGGCGGCCTCGGCCAGCGCAGAGTTCTTTGCCGACATCGCTCTGGCCCCTATGGAGGCGTGTAAAGTGCGAATCCAGACGCAGCCAGGCTACGCTAACACTCTGAGAGAGTGCGCACCGAAGATGTACGCCGAGGAAGGGCTGTATGCGTGAGTATCCTGTGCTTCCCTCCTCGCAACACGCTCCTTAGATCCGCCTCCGGGGGTCTCCGGGACCCTGCCAGCCTCACGCTGGACCGTCGGAGGCGCTTGAGTCATTGGCGTGTGAGATCAGTCCACCTGCTGTACCCAGCATCCTCTCTGCCCCGATCCTCACGGAAACACGCGGGGCGGAGTCGCTGGGCGGCGGACAACGTTTTCATGTATGCAAACGCTTTGATTGCTGACCGTGTTGCGTATCCGGCAGGTTCTACAAGGGCGTAGTTCCTCTGTGGATGAGACAGATCCCCTACACCATGATGAAGTTCGCCTGCTTCGAGCGCACCGTCGAGCTGCTCTACAAGTTTGTGGTGCCTAAACCGCGCAACGAGTGCAGCAAAGGCGAGCAGCTGGTTGTCACCTTCGTCGCCGGATACATCGGTAAGAGTACAACGCCTAAGCTCAAGGGTTTGCCGCAGGAAGTCGCCGCCTTTACTTCCCTGTCTGATCGCTGTCCTTGTTCTTGCAGCTGGTGTCTTCTGTGCCATCGTGTCTCACCCCGCCGACTCTGTCGTGTCCGTGCTGAACAAGGAGAAGGGAAGCACTGCCGTGCAGGTGCTCAAGAAACTCGGACCCAAAGGTGAGAGGGCCACGCCCCCTGCCACACGCTCCTTAGATCCGCCTCCGGGGGTCTCCGGGACCCCGCCAGCCTCACGCTGGACCGTCGGAGGCGCTTGAGTCATTGGCGTGTGAGAGAAGTCCACCTGCTGTACCCAGCATCCTCTCTGCCCCGATCCTCACGGAAAACACGCGGGGCGGAGTCGCTGGGCGGCGGACAAACCATAGCTTCACAATTGCTTCAGAATGAATACTTTGTAATCTTGTTTTAGTGTACATTTCTTGCTGTTACTAGTTCAAGAAATCTAAAACTTATTTTATTTTTTTATTATTTTTTTTTTTAACCTTTTT